>CANYCX010092309.1:0-15191 GCA_948193385.1 Breynia disticha f. nivosa
AAAATTAATGTTGAAAAGAGTTGTAATTAAAATACATAAAAAAGGAGAGGATAATCAAAAGTTAGACCAAGGAGAAAGATACAACTTGCAAGATGCAACCAGATGTGGACTAAATCTAACCAGATGGAGGAATATAACTTCCTTTAAAAAAATTTTCATTTTTAGTTTTTTTTTTGTCTAAGTCCCGGTATCCTCGACCCACTGGGCCGAGACTAATCCGGTTCGGGGAGGGTCCCGGGTGGTTAGATTTTATTCCCCTCCCAAACGGCGTTGCGGGGGATCGAACCGCAGTCCGCCCTACCAAGTTCAGCCCCAGGCACCACTGACCCAAGGCACGTTTGGTTATGCTGGCATTATATAACCTGATACACAGTTGGTCCAAACCGTGTATCAGCCTTTATACTAACAGGGAAATAAATTCATTTTGCACGGTCGTGTCTGATTGTGTAACTTACACAACTCTATGCACAGTATATACAAACTGTATACTTAATCGTATAATCATTATGAACAGATAAAAAAATATTTTTAACGCAGGGTATATTACACGGTCTATTACACAATTTATATAAACTGTGTAGTAAACTTTGTAATACTTCTGAACAGATCAAAACACAAAATTTTATATCCAACATATTTAGAATTGCACTCAAATAACCCAAACATTTTCCATAATTCACACACAGTAGTTTATAGTCATTTTAACATGTTATAAACACATCAAACATATTATAACATTATCAATTATGATTCATAAGGCAAAATTTTTATTTAACACGAGGATTTCTGTTCCATCAATTTTCATTTCATTATAAAAACATTCAACCTATATCTTCATTATTTCAATTCTTTATTAACGTAGTACATTATCAACACATCATCAAATCATACTCGATACAATATTTGTTAAACACAATTCACTCATCATTCATCATTCACCACATCCAATCATCAAGTCATTCCACTCATGAATATCACAATATCATATCCCATATATTTCCTCAATCACCATTTTCATCCCAACTCAATCATATTCATAATTCATCACAACTATACCAAATTTCTCAATGTTTATGAATAGTGAAAAGCAATATGCCATGCTTCTAATATTTCTCAATACATGTATGCCTAATCACTTTTTCACATTTATTTTCATTATAGGTACCTTTTTCATTTCTTTGCACCCATTGGTTCCCAATTTAGGCATCTCAAGTCTTCAACCATGAGCTCTAATTTATTTTCATTATATGCGACCATTTGAAAACTCGTGCCTTGAGATCTCGATTTATTTCATTTCTTATATTTTCACCCTTTGACACACAATTTGGCATCTCATGCAATGTATCATCGAGCCTATATCATTTCTTAGTGCCATGAGCCCTCGACTCAAAATTGTTTCATAGTGTCATTTGTGCCCCCAACACTATTATCTTTTCATAGTATGATTTTTCAATTCCAATTCAACTATGTTAAATGATGCCATGAAATGAAGCATCATGAACATTCTATTAATTCAACATATCATAACTGTCAAAGCAAGTATCATACATCTTATAATTTCATCATTTCATTGCAACGAATTCACTTAAGTACCATCATCAACAACTCATAATAAATTAAACATGTGGCATCCAATTCGAAATCATTTCATTCAAGCATAAATTATAATTTCACACACAAATTAACTAACATGCTTAACCATGTAAGATACGATGTTTAGTTAGGTGAGTGTTGGAATATACACTTCTGCTTTTAAGAACCAAGCATGTTATTCCGATAATTGCTCATGTTCCCCATCTGAATTTTTGCCTCCTAACATGATTAACACACACAATTCAATCAAAACTCATTTCCCTATTTCACCCTTTCCATTCTTTTTCTTTTTAAGTTTTAGATCCAATAATTCCAACTCCTCCATATAACTAACATTACTCTAATTAATATCCTTTCATCCTTTCTTTCCCAAAGCCTCATTAAAATCCCATCTTTCTCACCCATATTCATTAAAAAAATTAAATCTTTCATATTTTATAACTCACTACTTCATATTCTAAAACGACCATCTAAACTAACAAATCATTCTAACACACCTATAGTTCCAGGGTTCAAACAACATATTTTTGTAAATATGTAAATTGATTTTGAATGTAATAAATAAGAGTTTTTACCTAGTTTTTGCTCTCCTCTAGTTAAAGGATGCCCTAGATTGTAGGATGATGGTTGATTTGGAGTGGAATTAGTGCGAGATTTGTTATACCTATTAGTTAATGGTTGAGGGCAATGAGGGAATGGTGTGTGTATTATGGCTATCTAGGGAGGAAATGAGGGTAAAAATTAGGCAACTTCTGTTTTGAAGGTTTTTTAATGACTTGTTTGACTTCAATGTTTTATAAATTACATGTTTCATCATTATTGATGTTACACTGTTTGGCATGCGATTTTCTCAAGTCGTGTCTCAAACCGTATAACTCACTGTTTTACCGTATTACAAGTTATTCTCATAGATGAGAGGTTTCTATTTTCATGGGAAAGTTAAAAATGTTCAAATGTGTTATATTAGATTAATATTGACAAACACTCTATTGCACATATTTAATATTATAAACTGTTGATGTTTGGCATGCATTTCAAACACTTATCATTAGAAACAATCTATTTGTCCATTGTTTTATCTTTTGTAGGTTCAAAAATAATTCCCACTATTGGATGAAGTCACAACAAAATGAAGCGAAAACGGGTTGAAATAAACACTTTTGACCAACTATACTGGCAATTACACAGGCATAGACAAAATCTACGCTATCATTCAATGTTCGTGTACTATTTCATCATTGTGATGCTCAAATTTACAAAACTCATTTTCGAATAAATTAGAATCTAGGCAGCCATTTATTATTATTTTTTTAAACAATTAAATGATTGGAAACCTTGCATGTGTATTTTTAAAACATTAACATGATGCACACCAAACATACACGTGTGGCTTTAACATACAAGATGATATGTAAAACCCTTTTAATAAATCATATAAAATTTTAAAAACCATGTCTTCCAAACGTACTCCTCCAACCTCGCTCGTGGAAGTCCTCCTAGACCTGCACACATCAAAGGCAAACAAATCTAATGTGACTAATTTCCCTTACTCAGTAAGTGTACGACAACACTTACCAAGGTAGCTAATGCATAAGTACTTCGTTCATTTTAGCAGTTTGCGTACATTATGCTTTAAGGCAATCGTCCCTATTTAACCTCTATCGTTACTGTTCTTAAATTCTACCTTACTTAGGATAAAATCTTTAAGTACATTATTCAAGGGAGGGAAACATAACTCCTAACCGTGCCTAATTACCAAGTATTAGGTCTATTATCGTTTTCTTTTCTTCTTTGATTTAGTTTCTGTTTTGCACTATTCAAGGAACGGGAACGGTCTAGGGAACAGTTTGGTCATCCGTTCTCCAGATCGTTCGATCGTTCTATCCAGGTCAGTGATACCAAACAATTTGGGGAACGGTTTGGGAAAAATCGTTTCCCAGATTTCCCAAACTATTCCGGTCTTCTGGAATGCTTCTTGAAATGAAACGGTCGTTCCCCAGCCAGTTTTCCACCTGCTGTTTCCAGAAATCTGTATCATTTAACACATAATAGCTCACACAAGTCCAAACAACACTCAACCATAACCAGCGACAGCAAACCAACATACTTTCAGCACTTTAACACAATACATGGGCATTCCATACCAATCAAACCACAACCATAACACCCTTATTACACTATTCCACCTAATCATTCATCTTAAATACACACATAAGCCTACATAAGCACATCCATATGTTCTTTCATGCACCATATTGCACATTCATTATTCCAAATTCACATAATATATAAGCACATACCGTCACTTAACATAAGGGCACAATCATATATTCTTTGCAATTTCCCATGCACATATAAATACAAGTTCATGGCATCCTACTTCATACAAAATGCATAACAATGTAAGAATGAATGTGATATGAAATGCCAATTCAATTCGCATACAATGCATGCCCCGGGGTCTTTCTTTTTTTTTTCTCGGTCCCAAACTGGCATCGGGAGTCCACCCGAAATTATCATCGGTCCTAGACCGGCATCGAGCCCAGCTCGGAATATATTTTTACCTCGGTCTCAAATCGGCATCAGGAGTCCACCCAGAATTATCATCGGTCCCAGACCGGCTTCCAGCCCAGCTCGGAATAATAGGGTCACGTGTCACACACAATGCTCAATGCAACACATGAATGTACCAATGCATCCAATAAAGTCGTCGATCACAAATCAATAGAAACTAGTGTTATGCATCGTAGTATCAATTACACTCTCGTTATCAAAGCAAATCACATGCTTTATACAACTCATATAAGCATACATATAGCAACCTTAAAATGCAATTCCAAATCTCTCATAAGAATATATCGTAGAGCACGTTTGCAAGCACTCCATTTCTTATGAAAATAAGCAAGTTCATCATTTAAAGGAAAGAACATATCATTACCATCCCATTTTCATATAGGCATTTCAATAAACAAACCAATAAGCACTAGCACATTCACACATTTAGATCACTTCCATAAAGATTATATTCAAAATATAATCATGTTCATATCACACACTCATATACTCGACCTCGTACTAGCATTCAAACTCGCATTATCGTATTCATGCTCAAAGCATCCTCAATCAATTTGTAACATTTGCATCACAATTTCACATAATTAATACCACACTGTTAAGCACAATCAAGTCATTCGTATAACTCATTCCAAACAAAGCAGACAAGCTTATAACCAAATCAAGCAAGTCCTTTTTAATGACTCAAGTGCTACTACCATTTAAACAAATGCACAAAGTTATCGGGTATACTTAACCCGTACAGATACAAAACCTACAACGGTAAGTGTAGACACTTACCTCGAACTCCGCGTAGTCGGCTCGCTGTTCAACTCTACTCTGGATCTCAAATAATGTCTCCTACATTATTTTGAACCACATTTACATATTAAACACAACACCACATTCAATTCCACGTTTCCATGCTTATTTATCGAAAACCACAAATTATCAAACCCTAAAATCACAAAACCAAGCTAAATTCATATACCTTTAAGGATGTCTATGAAACCACATAAAACCTTACACAAAACCCTTTGCTTTACTCAAAATTTCATCTAGGATAAGAATTTACCTTGCTGAAATTTGCTTCAAAAACCCTAGGATACGTCCAAGGCTTTGTCCCGGTGTGAGATTTATGGAAATCTATAGAAAAGAGGTGGGGATTTGTTTTGGAGGAAGCTTAGAAGTGTTTCTTGAAGTTATGGAAGAATTTCTTTCGAAGAAGGGTTGACTAACTAGATCATTAAAAAAAAGAGTTTAGAACTTAACTTCCCCTTTTGAATTTCGTCTTTTTTGCCTCTTTTGTTTATTTGTTTGGATTTGTTTGTAACCAATATAAGTAAAAAGGCAGTTAGATAATACTTCGTCAGATGATTGTACAAGGAAGGAAGGCGATAGTTTTTTAGAAAAGGAAGAATGGAAAAGGAGGATAAAGAGAAAGGAAAGAATCGTGAAATATTTTTCTCTCTCTCTCTTATTCCACAAAAATGTGTCCCCTTTTAAAGACTCGTCAGGTCGAACGGTTTGGCGAATGATCTGCCCAAACTGTTCTCCAGGTAGTTCCAGACTTCTTTCCGCGAAAATTTAACTTTTTGTCCACAACTGAAATAATTTGGGGAATGGTTTGGGTAGGCCGTTCCCCAGACCGTTTGGCCCGACTGTTTACACATGTTTCAGAATATTTTAGTTAAAATTTTGGGGCATTACAAGCATACTACATGGACAAAAAGGGGTCTATACTGGCAACTACATTGACATAGGCCAAAGTCTACGCTGATAGCAAATTGTCCTTGTAATGCCACACTGACAACTACGCTAACATAGGCTAAATTATAGATTCATAGTAAATTGTCCGTGTATTGTTTCAACATGATACACGAACATCCCCAAAACTGCAAGGACATAGACTAACAACTATATGGATGATTTAATGACCGTGTAGTTGCACGGTAAATTGTAAAATAAGGGTAGTTTCGTCACATGAGGTATAAAAGGGGGTGTTTTAAGTGAGAAACACATCGATTGATACAAAAGATGAGGGAAAAATGCAAAGCTAGGGTTCTAAGAGTGAAGAACATGATAGAAGACAATACACATTGTAGATTTCAGGTAAACGAGTCAATTACAGTGGAATATCCATGAGTTTCTTTGCAATTAAAAGGTTTCCTTTTATCCTTACTGTTGGTTTCTCCTCAATAATGAACTAAACCTCTTTTAGGCACTTAAGTTGAGATGAACCAATTGATTTGTAGAATTTGATATTGGATTTTTTATTATTGATATCTTGTTGGTTATTGAGATTCAGTTATGACTTATTTATTCCCCATTGTTGATTACTTGAATGCACAATTATGATTGACTAATGATTCGTATAGGGCTAATCGAGAGATCGAATATACAATAGATCACTCATAATTAGAAGGATTTATATGCAAATATAGAGATAGATTGACATAAATCATCAGTATTAAGGTCAAATTTAATAGTATAATTCACATAGTGATAATGCAATGTTAGTGGGTTTAACTTAAAAAGAAATTTCAAGTTGAATTTATTAATATTAAGTGTTAATTACCTCAGGAGAGAAATTAATATAAATTAGAAACGGTTAGAGTCCATTCACAACAACACTAGTAGTACAAATACCAATTGAGAATTAATAGTCTTTGAGGATTCAATATGCAAGTGTTGTCTTTAATTAATAGTTTCTTTTCTCACTTTCTGTTTTCAATGGCATTAATT
Organism: Breynia disticha f. nivosa; assembly: GCA_948193385.1. Classification (NCBI taxonomy): domain Eukaryota; kingdom Viridiplantae; phylum Streptophyta; class Magnoliopsida; order Malpighiales; family Phyllanthaceae; genus Breynia; species Breynia disticha. Next base: position 6,892 of record CANYCX010092309.1, read on the forward strand.
AGTAGTTTAGAATTTTAATTAATTTTGTCATAATTTGCATGTTAAATAATAATTGTTGATTAAGTAGTTAGTACTCAAGTCATTGTGATATCGACACTCGTGGCTCTTTAAGTATTTTACTGCAGTGATAGGTGCACTTGTCTATTGACAACTTAGGATAGATTGTCATCAACTATATCTTTATAGTCATCATTGGGCCGCAATAATTTGTTAAGAAAAGACGGAAATAGACTAACTACAAGCTAAAACACTTAGTCTTTTTACTCAAAACCACAATTTAGACTAACATTTCAAAAACTTAAGTCAGGGATTACAATTTGATTAAAAACACAGATACTATTAAATAGATATGTGTATACTTAGGAATGACAACATGTTTTACCATTTAAAAAATGACAGGAACACGCTAACCACAACAAAGGGCAACATCATTAATTTAGTCAAAGTTGTAACTTGGACTAACATTCCAAAAATTTGGGGACCATGTCAATTTGATGAACAACACTAAAAGAAAGCCAAATGAATTTCATTTTCTTTTCTCTTTAAAGGATACACTATAATTTTTATTTTAGTTGTAACTAAAAACTTAAAGCATATTTGAATGTTTAAATGAAATTTTTTTTTAAAAATATTTATGAAATTTAATGATAATAATAATGTACATATTGTTTAAATAAAAATAGTCCATTGAGTTCTAGTTACTTCATCCTTATCAGTTATGCGACATAATATTTGTATACTCTTTTATTTAAATTAATATTCATTTATTATTTTTAACTAATTCTAACTATAAATCAAATTAAAAAAGAAAAGAATAACAACACTTACAGTAATGAGAAATTCAATTTCAAACGAAAAAAATTCAATCAACTCAACTGGACGGAAATGTATAAATTTTGTTTGAACACTAATTTGGTGCCTAATGTGGGTTGCCTACTCCAACTTCGCCAGAAAACCACTTAGTCAAATTTTGCATAGATGAGCGTTTATTAGGTAAGTTGGATTCGATCTACATTTTAGATTATTTGAATTTGAACATTTCGATCAATCTAATAAAAATCAGACCGAAATGGCGGTCGAATAGGAGAATCGGTGAACCAGCCACTAATTCGGTCCGGTTCAGTTTTACTTTGTAAGTGAATCGGTAGTCAAACCAATGAAAATCGGCGAACCAAACCGGTTTTAAGAATTGAAAAAAATTAAATAATTTAAAAATTAAATAACTTTGTATATTTATATTTATTTATTTATATATATTATTTTTAAATTATTAGTTCGACCAGTGAACCAACCATCCAACTCCTTTTTTTGTTCAATAACCAGTTTAGATCTAATAACAATGATTTTGATATGTGTCTCAATTAAGGTATTTTAGCATTTTGGATTTTTCGGTCTTTTAGTTTAAAGAAAATAAGACGTATCAGACCGAGTTTCATATTTTTTAAATATTTTAATTCAGTGTAATTATTTTAACATTTTTTCACACTAAAGAATATTACTTAAAGTATCTTTTACAATAATTTTTTTTCATACATAAATACTTAAATTTTGGAACTTAATGTATTCCAATTAAAAATAATATAATAATTTTCAATACAAATTAAAATTTCAAAATATTCTCAGTATAAAAATTTATTTAATAACCCTTATTTTTACTAATAGTAATCCTTAATTCAACAATTTATTTTAACAACACACAATACAAAGTGAACTATAACAATATTACATTACTAAAAATATTATTTGTAAAAAAATATTCAACTATTATATGATTTAAATAAATAAATTTAAATTAATATATATACATAAGTAAGTTAAATTATTAATTTAGATATTACTTAAAAATCAAAATCGTACGCAATGAATTTTTTTTTAGAAATATTCACTTCAGTTGGAATTAAGTTAGACTTATGCTTACCTACTCATGCTCACCTATAAAATCTATGAGTAGAACATAAATGTCCTCAAAATAACAAAATTCAAGTTATTTTTCTTTCCCTAAATTAATGCTTATGCTTCATATCTTTCTAATTCAAACCTATAAATAAACTACAATTTCAACCACAACATTTGTGTATTAATCTCATCAAGTTTATCTCCTACATCCATTTCATTTTCTTCCTCAAAGTTTCCAATGTCTACCCAAGTTACTCATGATTTTCCCAACTTTTTCAAGGTCTACAAAGATGGTCGGATCGAGAGGTATTGGAAATCAGATTTCTGCCCCGCAGGGTTAGATCCAGAAACTGGAGTTAACTCCAAAGACGTTGTGGTCTCACAGGAAACCGGCGTCAAAGCCCGAATTTTCCTCCCGAAGATCGAAGGCCCCCCTCGAAAGCTCCCTCTTATTGTTCATTTCCATGGTGGTGGGTTTTGCATTGGATCACCCTTTGCTACATTTTTCAAAAATTTCCTCTCAATTCTAGCCGTCAAAACCAATTCCATTGCAATGTCAGTTGACTATAGGCTAGCCCCAGAGAATCTTTTGCCTATAGCCTACGATGATTCATGGGAGGCGTTCCAGTGGGTGGGGAAGCATGCGAAGGGACAGGGACCCGAACCATGGCTCAACGAATACGCGGATCTCGGGCGGGTTATCCTCGCAGGCGAGAGTGCTGGAGCAAACTTGGCACATTATGTGGCTGTCCAAGCAGGAGCTACAGAACTAAGTGCTGTGAAAATTACTAGATTACTTATGGTCCACCCATACTTCGGAACAAGTAAGTCAGACCCTCTCATTGTATATATGTATCCGACAAGTTCAGGGACGGACGATGACCCGAAATTGCACCCAAGGGCGGACCCAAATTTGCTGAAATTGAAGAGCGACAAAATATTAGTCTGTGTGGCAGAGAAGGATCCACTGAAGGGAAGAGGAGTGAGTTATTTTGAGACGATGAGTAAATGTGGGTGGAGTGGGACGGTTGATCTTTATGAGACGAAAGGAGAGGATCATTGCTTTCATTTCTTCAAGCCAAAAAGTGAAAATGTTGGTCCTTTCATGGCTAGGCTAGCCGAGTTCATAATGCCATGATTCCTCAGAGAGGTTTTAAGATTTTTTTTTATTTCGGTATTTAAAGTTTGAGAAATAAGTTTGATAAATTCTTGGTTGAAGACGATTTCACTGAGAATAATATGCAATTTATTATCTTATGATGTATTAATTATGAAATTTTTATTTTTATTTTATATAAAAGTTATATATCTTTTGTTCTTAAATAAGTATTGCTTTAACAAAGACTAGAAATTGATTTTAATAATTAAAAAAATATTTTGCACCTAAAAAATTCTAAAATATTTATTGTTGTAGTGTTCTAAAGGATTTAATTAATACTAGAGAACTTTCTTTGGTTATGGTTTTGAAAAAACGAGTTCTTAATTTTTTAGAAAATGGACACGAATTTAAAGATGGGTATTTTAGAAAAAATATGTTAAATTTCTAGAAATACACTTATTTTGGAATACAATTTTCGATCTAAAAAAACACTTGCTTTCTCCTCTACATAATATATGTCGTTTTAGAAAAGTATGTTTTCTCATATTATTTGACGTTTTATGTTTTCAATTCAAAATTTAATACTTTTTTTCAATATCACGCTCATTAGATTTACATTTCTAATACAAATTTATTTTTTTTGACACAAGAAGGTTGATTTCATTCAAGTAAATCATTGGTTAGAGTAACCAAATACAATTTGGAGCTGTATAGCCCCAAATACGAAGACCTGGGCATAAATCAAATGCTCCGACTAGGTGGTGAACAACTTGGTTCGCAAACCTCCAAATAAAAAACAATTTGGACGCAAATCAAAGTACTAATGTAAGAATATAATAGTCAATTGAATATCAATTTAAGACATATTAAATATATTTTTAATCTGTATGAATAATCTTAAACAACATATATTATAGGACAAAAAATGTTTAACGGCAAAGAGAGTATAATCTTTTAATTTTTAAATTACATAATTTTATACATATTATATTATAAATTAATTTGAAAATTATGTAATTTAATAATGATGATGACGTTCTCCAAGAACCCAACAATAAGTTAGGTTTTGTTATAATTGAAAGAGCAATAAATAGTTAGGTGGTGAGTTTGTGTCTTCATAGTTGTTGGTATAGTGATGTGTGGCAGAAGATATTTCTGTTAACTGCATGCGCTTGTATATAGAAATTATTTTCAATTAATTTTTTTTTCTGGAGATGACGCATGCATGCGATCGAAATTAATTTTGTGCAAGATGCTAATGCTCATTTATTAATGCAAATATTTTTAAAACTACGCTGAGCAATCTCAATTTATTGGTTTTTCCAAAATGACTTTAATATAAATATGGATTTCGTTTTTGTTGATATTACTTATTAGTTTATCAGAATGTTATATATACTCTTTAATTGAAATGTTTATATCTAAAATATTCTTGGAAGGAAAATGCAATATATATATATATATATATATATATATATTTGATTTTTTTAAAAATAATTTAGTTTTACATAATTATTACAATTTTAATAAAATAAAAAAAAAGATTATATTGAAGACAACGCGCAATGTCATTGGTGAAGCGTAAAAAGGTTGACTTAAGCAGAATTCCCCACGTCAAGTAGTTGAAGTTTGACAAATCGATTTAAACATGAAGCCAATGGAGATATGCCACGTGTAAAGATTTAATATGTGACGGAGTTAAAGTAGAGACTGATCTGATCATGTGGCCAACTGGATGCCACGTTTCAAAAAGTAAGTGCATCGAATTGAATGGTGAGGAGCGGTGAATTTTTAGCGGAAAACTACATAAATATCATATTTTATTTTTTAAAATTGTGAAAATATATATCATAATGTTTGTTTATGTTTACATGTTTTATTTATATTTTTGTGTAAATATGTCTTATTTTAATTTAAATATGTGCAAAAATACCTATTTCAGTAATTATGAATGTTTTTTCTTTAATTTAATATAATATTAATTAATCATATGTTATTTTCGCTTTCTCGCAATTAATTATTCTTTTTTAAATATACTTTATATTTTTCATCTTTTTTTTTCCATTTTGGTTTACCTCTTCTTTTTGTTTTTCAATTTGTTTCGAATAAGACAACAATCATATAATGTTTGGATATGTTCATTCATGTTAGTGTATGCGTCTTATAAATTTTCAGAACTTTATTTGCTTTAAACATATCTGAACGTTATTGAATATTTCAATGGTCATCAAAATGATTTTGATTTGTTTATGATGCTTAGTTAAAATGTTATAAATACGTGTTTTTAATTGTTTGTGTGTTTTAACTTTTTATTAGCATTCAATATAAATAAACTAATGAACAAAAATGAATATTACATGAACATCAATATTTAAATTGTATTGTTTTTTGTCATTATATTTTTAAATTTGGTGTTCAATGAACGTTAGTGGAAATAAATAACATCATTTCATAATCGATGTTTAAAACATTATGATTAATTGTTATTTTTTGTTTTAACTTTTGTGGACTACATTGGACATATATGAACATAAATTAACATCATTTAATAATCGATGTTAAAAAATAGTATAATTATTTATTTTTGTGTAGCGAATCAAATATTATTAATCATTTATACATTCAATGATGTTCATTAGTGTTTAATATATTTTAAAAAAAATTATTAAAATTAAATCATTGAAATCTTCAATGATGTTTATTTGTGTTCATCTATGTTTAAAACAAACAAAGTTCTATAAAACTATAAAAGTATTCAAAATATATTCGAACATGTTTAAACATCTCCTAATCATTGTATTGGTCAAAATGAGAATGGAAAAAAATTGTGGGAGAGATAAAATCATATATAATTAATTAACATACATATATTAGCATTAAATAAAAAAGAGAATGCACAGAATTAGTGAGGTGAACATTTTTACACATTTAGACTTACATCGGGATTCAGTTATATTCACATAAAAAACATACTATTCTACACATATAAATATAATGGTGGACATTTTTACAATATGAAGAGACCCTAATCAGGCCTCATCTAATAATACTATATAACCGTATCGACCAATTGGGTGAATTTTAAAATTGTGATTTTAATTTCATATAATTGTTAATTCTATTTTGTAATTTCAAATTAAAATTTCATATTTCTCAAAAATACTTAATTATATATATTTTTAGATAGTAATATCTTTAACGATGATCATTTTATATTATTGGATGAAATTATAATTTAGTTTTTGAAAACAAAAAATTTATTTTCTGAATATTTTCAAGATGCAAAACTACAATAAGATTATTTCAAAAAAGTATTAATATGCATACAAATTTAAAAATTATTTTTAAATATTGGTTTTAAAGAATTATTGTGTAAGTTGCATTTATTGATTGACTTTGTATCTTTCAAAATTAAATACCGAGTTAGTAGGAACGAACATAGAAAATTTTTATAATGGATGCATACGACTTTTAATAAAACAACAATGCTATATGTGAAACCACTTGGAATCAAAGTATTTCACAAAACAATGTCAGATTTGTATTACCAAAACACTAATTAAAAGAAATATAAACCATGCATTGTAACAAGCATTCTAAAAAACAAAATGATTGACCGATAAAATTAAGCTAACATCGTAAGAAGCGACTAATATTAATCATGTGCATTAGCAATAAATTCTTAATTAATAATATTTGCACAAACAAATTTGAACGATACAAGACTGCGTAATAAAATTTTAATCAAATAAACAAATGAAGCGACTACAATAATCCACATACAATCTCCTCTGGATATTGTTTCTTTTAGAGTATTTCACCTTGAACCATAAGAGAACCAACTTGCAATTGATAGTGCTTTTAGAGTTTTAGTCTTTCCTTTAGAATCCAATACTATATACTCATAACATTTACATAAACACAAATAAATCCACAGCAGCTTGTATTTTGGGGTTAAAAACTCTAAAAGAAAACAATTATTTCATTAAAAAACTCATATACAATCAAAATTGCAAATAATCAATAACCCAATTCAACATAACATTGTTTCAAAGAATGATAGAGCTTTAAAGGAACATATACATAATTATAAACTGCAAATGATCAACAATTCAATCCAAAACAACAAAGACTTAAATTAAAAAACATAATAATTCTCATTAATTTCAAAATTAGAAACACAAAGAAGCTCACATTAAAAAAAAAAGTAATCTTTCAATAAATTCATAACCAAAATTTCAAGTTATCATAACCCAATTCAAAACAACGAGAACCCACATAAAAAAAAACTAGTATATTTTTATTAACTCCACAACCCAAAAAATTGCCATAAAAAAATTCAAAAAAAAATGTAAAAAATTAATCTCAGAAGTAGAAATACAGTGACTGAAATCACCGGGTGAACTATTGGGCAGAGTGAACAGTGAAGAATGGAGAAGATGGTTGAACGTTGACTTTTGACTTTTCTCGATCTAAAATTATCATTTTTATCATAAATACTAAAAAATAATGTAATTACTAATTTATCCTTAATTAATGATATTAAAAATAATATATTTGAATAATAATTACATAAGAATTATGTAAAAACTATTATAAATAAATTATTTTAAGATTATTTTAAAAAAATTGTATAAAAAAATAATTATTATTTTTAAAACATTAAAAGTGTGGGAATATAAGTATATTTTACTATTCATGTCTCATTTTATATTGGGTTATTTTCAAAAGATGGCAGACGACTCCATAATAGTTCCAGAAATTATGAATTTGGGTGAATTTTGAGAGTGATACTTCTCATCATAGATATTCTACAACGGTACTACTATAATTTTGTCAACAAATTTTGTTGGAAATTGAAAGGATAATTTATTCCGCGGGTTGTCGAATAAATATAATTAAGTTAAGAGACTTAATTATGATTTATTTAGTTGAACGATTAAATTAGAAACACTTTTAGTATAGAGACTAAAGTGTAAATGTAACATCATCGTCCCGAATCACTTGATTAATATTTTAAATAGTATGTTTAATAAAATTAAAGAGTTTTACAATTAAAATGATGAAAATAAATTATTAGAAACAAGTAGATGAAAGGGAGACAAAAGGATGATAAAAGGGTGACGTAAAATAGATGAAACGAAGGACAAACCTCTGGAATATTAAAGTACACATGGTGGTGGCCCATAGACGCGTGGTGGGCACTACCACGTGTAATCTTATGCCCACCACGCGTACTTTATCAATTCCAGCAAAAATGATATAAGTTGAGCCGCTTCTCGATTCATTCAAAACCTTTAAACCT
>CANYCX010092369.1:0-15675 GCA_948193385.1 Breynia disticha f. nivosa
CCGAGTTAAGTGCTTTTGCCACTTACTTGTTGTGTTTTGCTTATGATTGGTTGGTTCTTGTATGCCTAATGCTTCCTTGATGTAAATTAAAATGAATTCTAGCTTGAGAAACTTATGAGTGTATAATGTTGAGATGGATGCTTACTAATGAGAATCGTTTTATATGTCTGGTTGCTTGACGTGATGAATGCTACGTGTTATGTGCTTTGGATTTTTATGATAAAAGGATGGTGTATGCTTGACGACTATATTGTTGAGAAATGGTTATTTGTGTTAAGAGTTTCTTGACGAAACATTATGGCAAGATGGTGAATGGAACTTGGAATGTTGAACTTACATTGAGGCATGTGATAATGGCATGGCATTTTGACATTTGCATAAGCATTCTATGTATGTTCAGTATGAGGGCCACGTGGCCAATTATGTGCAAAGGGAGTGGACTCTTCCTTATATGAAAATAGTGGCCTCGTGGCCAAATACGCGCAAAGACAGTGGACTCTCTCTCAAATGAAATGAGAGCCTTGTGGCCAAAGCGCAAATAAAATATTGGCCTTATGGCCAATATGTGCAAAGAGAATGGACATTCTCTTGAGATGTGAAGACTCCATAACATGGCATTATATGTTGCATTTGGCATTCAGATACATCTGCATTCATGATTTATTCCCTTGAGTCAATGTGTTGTGATTGGATGCAAGTAAGATGATGGTTATGTATGTGTATGAGATATGTAAAGGATGATTTAAGCTTATATTGAGGTTTAGGATGGTGGTTTTGATCCTTAAAGTGTATGTTGATTTCGTGCTGAATGGTTAATCCTTATGATGGCGATAAATGACATGTATTATGTTTGGTTAAGTTGCTAAGAAAGTGGTGGTGACTTGCTTTGATATTGTATGTTCTGTGTATACGTATGAATTGTGGAAATGGTGTCTTGGATGCTTGTGCGGATGGTTATGAATGTTGTTGTGATTGTGGTTTAGTGTGTGGATCATGTGTTTAATGGATAATTGATGTGCTTTGTGTGTATGAAATGAATGTTTAAGTGTTTAAGAAGCTTGGTTTGATATGTTTAGGTTTGTATGTTGTTTGTATGTATAGAACATGACCTAGAAGTGGGCAGAATGCTACTGAACTAAGATAACGTACATTATATTGGTTAATAACGTACGTTATTAAACATAAACCTACGTTAATTTCTAGTTGACATACGTTATTCATAGCTGCAGAATAGGGGATACATAACTTACGTTAACATTGGTTTAAGCATACGTTAATTTGGCCTAAAACCTTAAATTCTGCCCGAACAATGTCCTAATGCATATCTAAACTATAGAAATTATATAGGATGAATTCCTGAATATATTTAACACTTGAATGATGATATGTGACCTGAATTTTATGTTTTAAACACTTATAAGATTATATATGGAAATTGTTAGGCACAAATGCGGCTTTTTGTGTTACGCTGACACAACCATATTTGACCGAAGGTTTCTCTGTGCCTCAGCATAATAACTATAAGGATTCGCTTACTGAGTATTAGTTATACTCACCTTTATTTTTCTGTGCATATGTGTGCAGAGCAACAGTAGCCGGTGCAGGGACATTCTTTCGGCAGAGCTCGAGCGTGTGATACTTTGCAGATAGGTCGGCACCGGGGGATTTTGAATACACTACACTTCTACATTTTTTTATAGCCATACACATGATAGTATAGACTTGGCACTTGCATTGTTTTAAACCGAAAACCATTAGCTTCGGCATATTTCAGTTGATTTGTATTTTGGGGCAGTTTAAATGAGATGCATGTATGCCATTCTTTCTATATATTTACACATATATATTCTCTCGATTTCAATTGTGTTGATATTTAAAAAGAAAAAAATTGGGTGCAAAAAGCGAAATTTAATGAAAAACGAACTTTACGAAAATGGGTTCACACATTCACATTATCATATGGTAATACACGATCATGCGTTCTGCATTAACACCTCAATTTTAGTTCTCAACAATCTTTCAAATTAGTATCCCAAATATATTCAATGCATATGCATCATGTTCATGGCATGTCATTTTCACTCTTTCTAATAATATGTTTTTTGTAACACCCTAGAAATTGATAGAATTAATCTGTATGGAAAATAGATTAAAAATAGAATTGAATCGAAAAGAAATCAAAAGTGCAGAAAATAGAAGATGAGCAGAGGTATGAGCACGAATGTGCTGGTGGGCGTGATCATCATTCTAGAATATGATCAACATGATCTCGTGCAGGACTTGATTGGAACTCATGCTGAAAAAACATGACACAACCACGAGCATGACCCGTGCTTCAGATCGTGCCGACTAGAAATTTTAAAACAGAACTGCTTGAACTAAACACTTTTTCATTCAATTTAGCAGAGCAAACATGAAAAGAAGCATATGGAAACCCTAGAAAACTCTAGACGGTGTATTTAAGCAAGAGCAAATATAGATTCTTGCAATCGAAAGCAAAATTCAGTGAGGTAACTTCATAAGTTTGGTTTATAAGCATATGAGTTACTTTAGGTTAGAGAAATTTTGAAAAGGTTAAAGAATTACTTATTTGGCTTTTGAAATGGTGTTAGGTAGTTAATTTAGAGCTAATTGAATTTATGATGATGATTTATAAGACCTAAATCATGAATTGAATGGATAAATGAGAATCGAACGATTGAATCTAAAAGAGGAAAACTAGAGGGTTCGATTTGTAAGGCTAGAATATAAGTTTTGTAGTTATAGAATAAGTTAATAACAGCCTTTATGTGATGATTTTTACATAGGAGGAACTGTACGACTTGTGGATCAAAGTTGAGCCCAGAGTCGACTTTGCATGTTTATCGAGGTAAGTGTTGTTTACACTTACCATTGTATGTCTTGCATCTGTATGGTTAATTCATACTTGGATGTGATGCAAATGAGTTAAGATGATAACAAAAATGTGTTCTAAATAGACTTGATTGATATGAGTTCTAGATTTGAGTATGTGTATACTTAATCTTAATTGCTTATGTGATATTTTGATTATGATAGCATAATGTTCGTTATGTTTTGGCTGATTTGGTATGTTATGCTCTAGTTGGCTTATGCTTGTATTATATTCTTACAAATTATGAATGTGATTGAAAGCATTTGATTTGCTGTGATATTGAGCATATTATACCATTAATGAGCATGATATATGATCATGCATTTGACATAAGATTGAGTGGCCATATGGATGCATTGTTACATTCATGTGTTGCATTTCATTGTGTGACAATTGGCTGATATCCTAGGCTGGGACTGAGGATGATTCTGAGAGAGATCTCAATGCCAGTCTGGGATCGATGATATTCCGAGATGGGCTCCATGCCAAACTGGGTTCGATGCCGATCTGGGGCCGAGGGAAAAATGAAAAGAAAAGAAAAAGAAAGGAAAAAAGAGGAAAGAACGAACTACCCTGGGGCATATTGTGTGCAATTGCATTGACATTGCACTTTCATTCCATATTGCATTCATATGATATTGATGCCATGTAATGAGTTTATTTATGATGTTTATTGCTATATTGATTATGTTTTTAATATTGTGAGTATTAATGCTTAAGGAAGCTTGTGTATGTTTATGTGTTGAAAGGCTAAGGAATATGTTATGACCTTATGTGCAATTATGTTGGTTCTCAATGTGCTAGTATGAGGTGTATCCACTATAGATATGGTATCAAAATTACTAGGTTAAGTACTAGATATAAGATACATAATTATTGTGTTGATTGCTGTAAGAACCGAAACAGAATTGCGCATAACAGAGCAACAGAACAATCCCCGTGTTGTTCACACACCCTCGTGCTGTGACCAATTTAGACAACACAATTCGTGCTTGAGTGATTCTAGAAAATGGGATGAGCATGACCTCGTGCTCAATTTTTCACAACCCTACCATCTGCTAAAATAATGAACAGAATTCTTAAACAGAGAATTAAGCACATAATTTGGTAGAAATTGATAGGGATGTTTAACCTATTACATAATGTACTTAAATCGTAATAAAAAACAATTACTTATGCATTAACTACTTTGTTAAGTGTGTAAAAGCACTTATTGAGTATGAAAATACTCACCCGCGTGTGATTGTTTTCGATATTGTGCAGATCGTAAATAACTACTTTTGATTCAGAGATTCGCAGTAGATCTGGGTATAGCGATACAAGATCAGAGGTCGGGGCTCCAGATTTTGTATTTTGGTATTTTTGGTTTGTACATACATGCATTTTAGTTTGAACTTATACAGCTTTCGCTTATTTCTATCTTGATGTTTCTAAAAGATTTGGGTCGTGTTTTATAAACTTCGTGTATTTTGATTTTCTATCTCCTCTATATTTACGTGATTATTATATTATTTATGAAAAGTATTAATTATCTGAAAATAAAGGTTTCTAAAAATGAGTCACATTTTCTCTCCCAAAGGATTCTCTTAGAATCATTCACTCTCACATGACACCCTCTCATTCCAGATATATGCAATTAGAATCACTCACTCTCGCATTACCATTTTCTATCTGGGCACATGTGATTAGAATCACTCACTCTCACATTGTCATTTTCATCTCATTAATTAACTAGTGTCACTGTGATTAGAATCACTCACTCTCACATGACACCTTCCCATTCCAGGTATATACGATAAGAATCACTCACTCTCGCATTACCATTTTCTATCCGACACATGTGATTGGAATCACTCACTCTCACATTTCCATTATCTCATAAGTCGATCAACACAGCGTCCATGTGATTAAAATCACTCACTCTCATATGGCACTCTTACATCCATAGCATATGTGATTAGAATCACTCACTTTCACATAGTTATCCATATTCGCGTTGTTCAACTAAGGGTTTTCCTACACTTTTCTTGCCATATTCTAAATCCACGTTTGCATGGCCTTTCATTCTCATGCACTTATTTCCAATTCTACCATGCATGTATGCCACTTACATAAATATTAGGAATGCACATATTTAGATCACACTTTCCACAAGCTGTTATTCAATATTTCCAAACACACAATGCACTCATTTAACAATGCATTTGTATACTCATACTTATTCATAAATTTCACCAACTCATGTAATCATAATCAATTACCTTCCAATATTATATATTAAGAAATTTCACACGCATCTCACATCACATTTCAACCTCATTCAACGAACTCAGCAACGCCACATAAAAACATTCTTTCATCCATACATTCATATACTCATGCTAAAACCATAGAATCCATCCATTTTTAATTAATCCAAGCAAATCAACATCAAATCCACATAATAAGACATTTTGAACAGATCTCGAGCATTGTCATTCTTCGATTTCATTCAACCAAACTCAAACACACATTATACCCATTTCTCAAAACATTTGCATAACCATGATAAAACCAACAAAAATACATCTATTTCATGTAAATAAAATCAAACAACACCAATCAAACATATTAAGGAATCATAGCACACATTGCAAAACATGATCATTCGATTCAGACATATACACACACAAACCATACATCACACTTCATAGCCTACAGGTTTCTATTTCATGTTTTCCATGCAAATCAACATCAATCCACACAATAAGACATTTTGCACATACCTCAAGCATTGTTAATCATCAAACACCTAAGCCTACGCACACGAATCCTATCACACAAGCAATGCAAACGGTTCCTTTATCATTTTAACATTGATTTTGGCATTTAAAGTCAACATACATAACCATGCATAGACTAGATATATATAAGTAAGTAAAGGGTCATACACTTACCTTCAAATCTATGCGAGTTTGTCTAGCAATCGCTCTGGCTCCTCCGCAGCGCTGATTCCAACATTAGTCATTGAATAAAACCCATTCAATTAATAACTCGATAACTATAAATCAAATTTTCTTATTCCATTTCTACCCATCAATTCCCCCTTTCCTTTAGAAACCCTAATCTCTTTCCTATACATCCTCCCATTCACCCTTTGTTTCCTCTAAAGTAGGAATGCTCTCCTCTAATTTTAAATCTACACCCATTAAATTCATGATTCTCATGCCTAACTTGTATTAAAGCAGAAACTTAGCTCAGATTGAGTTTTTCCCTAAACCCTAACTCTTTTTGATGAGAGAGAATATGATGGATTTTGTGTTTAAGCTTATAATCTAGGGAATGGCATGTTAGGTGAGGGTTCTTGAAAGGTTGGGGAGGTGATTTTGGGAAGAAAAAGGGTTTTGGTGCTTATTTGTGACGCTTCATTCCATTTTCCTCTCTTTTTAATGACCTATCCAGAGCCCTTTAATGCAGATTTGAGAAAATTAACGTACGTTAACTGACTCACGTTATTTTGGAAAAATTTTCCAAAATAACATCAGTTATTCTTGGGAATAATGTGTCTTATTCCTCTGTTGACTGTACTCCTTCACTTTATTTGTTTCATTTAACTCTCGTCTCATTCTACCTCAACCCCCTCATGATCCCTAACTCTCCTAACATTGTTTGACTTAATTTTCACCTACTTTTGGAAGTTAAATTCGAGGGCATTACAATTAGAGTAAATGTGTGCATATAATTAGAGATTATCATTATTAGTGTGAGTCATAAGTCCAATACAGTTGTCTTATATGGACTTACTTATCATTACATGTGAATGATAAAGATAAGGCAAACTTATAAGGCAAATACATTTTTTCTTTCTTAATCTTTATGCATAAGGAATAGATATAATGATCCTAGATGTTAGTCCAGTTCAATTATCAGTGTAAGTCACTGGATAGCAAAACATGTGAACTAAGGATAACATTTAAACATGCCTAGTTGATCATTGACAATAGGAATTACAATGAACTAACACTAGCATTTTAATTTTTGAGATGATTGTGTTTCACCAATCATGGAGGACAAATGACATAGATAAATTAAAGGGAAAATGTATTCAATTGATCCACTCAAATAAAAATATTGTATGGTTAAAAAATTTATAAACATTTTCATAAGTAGTGCTTATAGAAGAATTCTTACAATATAAGTCCCTATGAGTTTTGAATGGATTCCAGTATACTTTAGTATATGTGTAATATGGCCTACAATAAGGTTGAAAATATAGATAAGATTAGGTATTTTATAGTCTATGCTAAAGTGACCATAAAAAAGTGAAGGGAATGCCAATCTCAAAAGAGAGATGATATCATCAGCCACTTGATATGTGAACTGATTAGTGTTTGTCCAAACCTATATTTATTGATAGTTTAAATCAATAATCTATTTTAAGTTAGTTTCAGAAATGAGATAAAAAAAGTGGCAGTGTTAGATAATGATGAGTTAATCCATGTCTTATACTGTCATGATATCAAAGTGCAAAGGATCATATAAGATTATTTGGCAAAAAATTTAACAGGTGTTTAATTCTATTTACTTAGGCTATTATTTAACATATAAAAGGCAAATAATATTCATTTAACTTTATAAGTTAAAACCAAGGACAAACATGCCTACATGATCGCACATAAATCACAAGATCAAAGGTTGGGGCAATTCTAAAATAGAAAAATTTTTAAAAATATTTATGGCATTTCTAAAAAGAAAAATTTGAAAAAATTCTATAATGGGTGTTAGTATATTTTACTAATTCTAGAATGGAAACTATACAATAAAAAATTATGCACATTATTTTTCTATGATTTAATTTGAATTAAATGAATGAGAAAAATAAATTTAAAAAGTTTAAGACAAAGAACAATCTATTAATCATTGACTGGATAATGTCTTATCCTAAATTCAAATATAAGGAGAGATATAAGGAGATATGCCTTAATTAAGAGAAAGTGTGTCCTAAATTGATCATCCTTATTATTTTTCTCTCTCCTAATCATGTGCCTCCTCCTCAATTTAAGGAATTACTTTTTTGGTAGGATTTTTGGTTGGAATAAAAATCCTGATGCAGGTAAGTTAACCTAGTTCAAATAATCTACTTGTATTTGATCTTAATTCAATCTCTAAACCCTAAAACTTGATGAGCGAGTAATTGAGCCTATAAATAGACCCTTTTTTGCCATAAAAATAGCATGCATCTCTATTAGTAACCGTGGTGGCTAGTTTCTCTAAGTCTTTAAACACTTAAGAAAATTTTGATTTTAAATTGTAAGAATCGAAGAGCAAGAACAAAAGACCTAACCTTTGTTGTTGAGTAGGTGTGTGTCAGAGATTAGAGAAGAGTCACTAAAGGGTAGACCCTACTCCTCAACATCCAAGGTTCCATGTGAATTGCAAAGAAAAGAGGTAAACTTTCTTGTTCCAATTTTCAATATTTATGGTATTTGGTTCTAGGATATTGGCTAATGTAGAAAAGATTTTATATTTCTCATCTTAGAGGTTAGCCTTAAGAATCTTCAATCCCAACAATAATGTTTATTTGTTTTGTGGATACAAAGATAAATTAAAAGAAAGAGGATAACTAGAGTATAAATATTGATATTGATTGATGTTATGCACATTCATTTGGTATGAAACCTAATAGAGAAATGTGCCTACTTGCAAGGATCTAAAGTATAATTGTAATGCCCTCAAAATAATGGAAATTAATAATATGAAAAATTGGAAATTTCCTAAATAAATTGGAAAGAAAAATAATATAAAACATGAAATGAAAATGGAATCACTTGGCACGATCAGAAATGAAGGTAAGAAAGAGGAAGCATGAACCGTGTCTATGCATGCTTGGCACAGCAGAGAAGCACAACTTGTGCTTAGCTTGATTGAAATTGTGCTATGGAGGAAACAAGCACGAATCGTGCTTGATTAAAGTAATTGGAATTATGTCATGGCTGATCATATTGGCACGAGACATGCCTAAATTTGGTGAAGATGGTGCCGAGGATAGTAAAATGCCACGAGCTGTGCTGGATTAATTTTGGGACGTTCCAAGATTGGTGGCACACTTGAATGGCACGAGTCGTGCTATGGGCATGCCGAGATAAATCACAAGGGGTGTTCATTTAAAACATTTTAACTCGAGTAGAAACTTATAGAACATTCGCAGAATGGAGAAACTAAACGAAAGAACCCTAGAAGATGACTTGAGGACCATTTCTTAGTTCAAGTTGATGAATTATCATGGAAACAACCACATATACGGTAATTTCATATTCCTTAGGTCTTCAATTATATCTCTATATTGCCATGGTCTCGAGGTTGAGGTGTTGTGTTGGAATAAGTGAAGTTCATGTAAACTTATTGTTATCTAATTTGTTTAGAGAATATGATTTTAAGTATTTGAGTTTGGAATCTAAGAAATTCTGTGGATATATTAATGTCTAGTTAGATTGGAATTTTGTAAATTTGTGAATTATGAGTAAAGAAAAGGTGCTGGTATAGAAGTGTTATGATGAAATAAAATGATTGCTTTGTGAACTTATTGATAATTAATGAGATTGGCATTGTTAAGTAATTTCCTCAATGATTTGGAGTTATGAAATAGAGGAGTTGAGAGCTATTGCTTTATAAGTCTTATAAGAGCTTAATTGTGCATTATCTTATTTATGTACTGAGTTGTATGGATTGTATGTTCTAGGAGCTTAAGGTTGGCGCAGGTAAGGGAATTGGCTTCATGTTGAGTTTATGGAACTTAAGGTAAGTGTTCTACACTTACTAAAAGTATATTTATGCTTTTGAGTAATTGAGCGTACAAGTATCTATTTATTGAAGGGTATGAAATTATAAGTGTATAGTAAGTGTCATCACTTACTATATGGTATTTTCCATCTAATGAGATGGAAGTAATGGATATAATGATTATGATTTATAGTAATGAACTTGTCTCTTATGCAATATGCTTTATACCAAGAGAGAAAATTTGATGATCTTACGATTATAAGAAGAATATTGTGAGATCTAAGTTGCTATCTATGTGCTTAATATGAAGCTTTATGCTTTGGTTGATTCTAAGAAATGATCTTACAATCATATGTGATTATTTGTGGTTATGATCTATAATGGTCATTATGTGCTTATATTGAAATATGTGATCTTTGTGTGAAAGAGGTGATAAATACTAAGTGCTTATCATATAGTTTGCTATGTACTTGCGATTGTGCCTTTGTGGCTTATAAGCTATGTGATACGTGTCTATGCTTCGATTATTGGTTTGTTGTGTGCTTTATCTCTGTGTGAGATGTTAAATGTTATTATTCTATGTGAGAGGCATACTATGATCCTGTTCGGAATATGATATGTTCTTGTGTGGAAAACGTTGTGTGTGTTTATACGAATGTCATTTATACATTCATATGTGTTGCATAAGCATTTGTGTGACAGGATTTCCTGTGTGGATAAAGGACGTGTTGTGTACTGTCCTGACATGCTATGTGTTGTCCGTATTTACGAGCTATATGCTCAAAGTTGTGTGCTCAGGCTGTGTGCCACTCCTCTACTGTGTGCAATAGAGGACTCCACTGGTGTGTGTTATGGTGGACAAAAACCTGAAAACATCCTGTGTGGATTTGCATCGACATTGCATACATTTGCATTCATATGATTACAATGTCATGGTATGGATATCTGTGTGATATAGAACTTGTGTGGTTCGTGATGCTATGTGCTATCCTCTATGGATATTGATCCATGTGATCTTGATATTGTTGTGTGTTGTATTGATGTTCTGCGTGAACATACTAAGTGATTACTGTGTGCGTAAGATGAATTTGGTATGTAAATTGCCTTGTGTTAGGTGCTCTGTACTATACATACCATATCTTGGGTTTCATATGCTATGTGCTGAAATAAGTATGTTATTATGTGTGAATTGGCTTAGGATATGCCTAGAATAAGTATGAAACAAAAGGATAGATTGTTGTGTGCTAATCCTTCACAAAACAGAATTGACTAGGCATTTTCGAGACTCAACACGTTTCCATGTTGACCAACATGCCATCGTGCTGGAGACCAATTTGAGAAGCACGTCTTGTCCTAATATTGAACCTGGATAAAAGTAATGAGCACGACTCCGTGCTCAAATGAGGCACGAGTTGTGCCAACTGAAAAATAGTGATGAGCACGCCCTCGTGTTCATCGAGCAAACCCCGTGCTAATTTGAGTTTCTCCTGCACTTCATTTTAACAACAATCTGTTTATCACTCACTGAGTATTTTTATATACTGACCTCTGTATGTTGTTTTAATATTGTGCAGGCCTAGCAGGATTTCATGAGGAGGATTTGAGCACATATTGACTCAAAGTGGATAATATTTGTAAAAGAGTTTTCAAATGATTCAATTGGTTTGAAATTTGTGTTATAAATTCCTTGTATAAATTTTTATTTTTTTTATGAATTGTTAACTCTTTCAAATAGAATACATAATTATCCCTGAGTTTGATAAATAATCCGAAATAAAGGGTTTTAATTTTGAGTCCCATAATAATATTTTTGGATCTAGAGCGAAATTAAAGATCGAAGGATGTTAGAGTTAAGCTTATGGGCTAGAGCTGATATTGAAATTTCAATCCTGAAAAAAAATCTTGTAACAAGGTCAGTCACTAAATAAAAAGAGAAAGTTGAACATATTCATGAACGTGTGTATATAAAGTCTCAAAGAATATTGATTGCATGCGAGGTGTTGAACTTGTATTATGAATGATATACTTGAGTATACGGCTCACTAAACCGCTCTTTTTTTAGCATAATCTCAGAGTTTTGGAGCAATGCTTAGAGATGTTCACGTGCGCATAAATCAACCAACCGTCGCCGAGCAGCACACTCGATCACAACATTCTTCCATAATCAATATAATAGAATTTCCTTCATCTTTCTATGATTAATTAGTATAGTCTTGGCATAGGTTGGCTAAAAATTTTAAATTTCACAGCATTCTAATCAGCCTAAAAGCAAAAAATCTCATAACTGTGAGGGGTTATAAACTCCGTACTATGTATGGATACCCATATACTAGTAAGAGACCTCAATAGTCTTCCATGTTTTACAACAAATAGGAGCTAATTTAATATTATAATTAAATCTATTCTCGAATATTACAAAAATATGGATGAGCTCTATAGAGCATCTTAATATGGTCAGTCTCTTGTACTAGTACTCTTCCCTAAGCCAAGCATTTTGTATTTACGCTATCTATACAATAATTCCTCCTTAAAGGTAAAACGAGACAGAAAAATCTTACTCCTATTATAGAAGTCTTGGCTGATGGCAAACTTCTCCCTCCATATGTGCGTGTGCGTGTGCGTGTGTGTGTGCGCATGCGTGTAATTAATAAAACTATTTGTAGTGTAGCATTTACTATTCCCAAATCACCTAATTAGTCATAACACGAAATTACGTATTTATACAATTGATCCCAATTTATCAAATTAATTATCGATTAGGTGTTAGATCATCCATTTGGTCGTGACCAAACCATTAATTTTCAACAATTGCCTTACATCGTTATTCATTTCAACATAACATTTATTATTTAAATCGACTTTTATTCTCTCTAAATTAATACTATTGTAGGTTGTGTCTTAATTTTACAATGTTTATGATTGCCCTAAATGACCTATCATTTTAGCATTAAAAGAGTAAACAAACGAAGGAATCATCGATCATTTATGCCCTCTTGATATCAAATAGAAGCTATTTGGAGAACTTTCTTGATATGAACGAGGCAAACTCCATTCGTATACACCACCTAACCTACGAACTTAACATAAAGAAGAAGGATAGCAAACAAACTTTTACTTTATTATAAGTAAAATTTAAAGAGCGTAAAATGTATATTGTAAATTTAGAGAAACAGTAAATAAAATATATTTTTTCGAGATACTAAATTAATACATGCATAGAAACAAAAATGTGGTCCAAAATGAATAGATATGGGATACAGTGAAATAGATTTATTAGGAAAAAAAAAAAAAAGGAAGAGGATGAATAAAGCACGGGTGAGAGGAGAGAAGCGTTTGTTGCAAAGTGGGTACAATCCCACGTGAGGTGGTAATAACCACGCCGACTGGATGTATAAGAGTCGTCGCTTTCTGGCTGGGGCATGTTGGTCTTGGCGTTTGCTTTAATTGCTCGCCCAATGCGCTCAAGCACTAAACCTAATCTTTTGGGTTTAAGATAATGAAAATGAAATGGTGGGTTTTGAGAAACTTTGGGGTTAGGTGTGGAGAGTTTCAAAGCCAATTTTGTGAAGCGTATGTCCCCTTCTAATGCTACAACACACCACAAAGCAAATCTTGGCGTTGACAAATTACAATTACTTTGCTTAATTGTTTAGTTGATTGATGAGAATGTTGGTCATACGTGGTTGGTTTTTATTGGACTCCTTAAAAAGTGGAGTTTTAATTATTACTCCTTTCTTTTACTATACAAATGTGTATCCGAGGGAAATAAACAACAAAATGGACCACGAAAAATGTTCATTTAAAGATTAATACTTAAAAATTTCCAAAAAGATTTTTTAACACTTCAAAAGTAAAGAAAAGAAAGAAAAAAAAAAGGAACGAAAATGTTGAAGTTTAAAGAATCTCCAAATAGATTCAACAGTAACGAAATCATTAAGTTTTCAATTTTTGCAATAGTTTTTCACTATTTAAATACAATTGAGAATAGCCTAATCAGCCATGCATATATTTTGAGATTTGTTGGCCGAATATAATAATGGGATAAGTTCTCTTTTGGTCCTTCAAATTTGTCAGATATTTCTCTTTGTCCATTAAGTTACCATCCGTTTCAATTTATGAGACGGTGCAAGATTTCTTTTTTGGTAAAAATTGTTTTAAGTGCTGCCCAATGAATTGGAAGGTGAAACAAAGATGATTGAAAAATTTTAATGTATATCTTTTTAAGAAGTTTTACTTATTGAAAAGTATTTTACAAAGTAAACAGCTAGGTAAATATAATATTCGAGTTCAATTTCGTGGTTACTGATTAAACCAAAAATCTTAAAAAACACATGTCATTTGCATTAAAGGCTAAACCCATAAATTACCCCATGAATGTAGACTCGTTATTCTTCTAGCCCTTCAATTGATTTCGTATCCTTTCAACCCTTTTAACTTCTAAAATCATTGCATTTAAATAGAAAAAGTTAACGCTGTTATTTTTTCCGATAGTTTGGTAAAGAGAACATATTTTTATCCCTTCAACCCCCTAAACTTCTAAATACATAATATTTAATAACAAATCATGATATATTGTCCAAAATATAAACAGTTGTAAATTTGAGCTAAATTCTATAAAACAATAGAATTAAAATATTTTAGACATACTTTAAATCATAACACCATCTAGTGGTAATACATGATTTTATTCGAGCCAATTTTTAATTGAAATGTTAACAGTCCAATCGAACAGTTCGATTGACCGTCGATTCGGTGTGAAAACTCCAATATGCTAGTGCCGAAAATTTCTGATAGAATCTGTCAGAAAAGTATCATATTTTTTTTTAAAATCAATTCTAATATTCCAACTACAAAAAATGAAAAGAATTTCGTCATAAATTTTCAACAAATTTTGTCTGAACAAATCTATCAGAAAAGCATTATATTTTTTTAAATTGATTTTAATATTCCAACTACATTAAAATTCAAAAGAATTTCATCACAAATTTTCGACAAATTTCGTCTGAAATTTTCGACCAAATTTGTCGAAAATTTTCCTTCAAAAATATTGAATTTTTTCCATACCAAAAAGATCGATGTAAACGGTTAACTGTTCAATTAAAAAATTGACTCGAATGGAACTATATTTACCGCTAGGTGGTATTATGATTTAGATATGTTTAAAACATTTCAGTTCTATAGTTTTATAGAATATGTGTCAAATTTATAACTGTTTATATTTTGGATAATATTATCAACTAGAACTTCCAAATGAAATGCAACATCAGAATTTTACGTTATGCTTCAAACAAATTAGGATGTCATGATTTTTTGTTAAATATTATGTATTTAGAAATTAAGGGATTGAGAGAATACAAAGCAATTTCTTTTTCACCAAACTAACGGAAAAAGTTAATGGTAGTAATTTTTATATTTAAATACAATAATTTTAGAAGTTAAAGGAACTAAAAAGATACAAAATTAATTGATATGACTGGAGAAGAATAATAAATCTATGTTCAAGGGGTGATTTATGGGTATAGTCTCGCATTAAAGGCCTATGACAAATGTACTTGTCCATTTGATTCGGCATTTATTATCATATTATTTAAATGATAAATAAGAGTTAGGAGTGAGAAGACAAGAAAAAAAAAAGACTAAAAGAGAAAATTATAATCTATAAAATGTCAAAATCCGGATTGTTTGGTTAGGTCTTTTAATAAACGTATAATCTTCATGAAATGCATTTTTGTCGACATGGTTTAGAACATGGACAACCTAAGTTGTGTGGTCAATCATAAAATCTACATGGATCATTAGTTGAAATTACGCGAGTTAGGACACAGAATACACAAGTCTTGTGTAAACTGTGTAATCATTTAAATTCTAAAAGACTATTTTAAATTATTCAAATTGAGACACGATGGTACTTTTATAGAATTGAAAATTTTTATTTTTTGCAGTATTTGTAATAAGGTAAATTCTATATCGAAACTTAACAAACCATGATTTACTAATCCTCGGGATTTCATCACCTAAAAGCT
>CANYCX010092629.1:0-13780 GCA_948193385.1 Breynia disticha f. nivosa
CATAAAATTAAGATACGAATTAACTTGTAAGTGTAAAACACTTACCTTCAATTCCAAGATAATTCCACAATTAATCCCAGCTCCAAATCCTTCCAAAAATTATTTATAATTTCCTGTAATTCATTTATACCATACCAAAAATTATTAAACTCTCATTGAAGAGTTTATTCCAACACAAAGACTTAAAATCAACCATTAATCAACTTCCCTTCAACTTCAACCATACCAAATTTCATGTAATAAAAATTTTACCATTTCTCTTCTGAAACATACATTTTTAACCACTCATCAACTCATAATTTCAGTATAAAAATCTGTCCAAAACATGCAATTTTTAAGGTTTACATTTCCAATAATCAACCACTTGTAAACCTTAGCATATACCATTTTCTACCCACCTTAACATGCATAAACTCACCTTAAAATACTCCCACAAAATTTCCAATATTCCTGCAACATAATTTAACAAATTCCGGAATTTTTCAACCATTAAAACTCATCCAAATTGTAACCATAAACCCAAAATCAACCAAATATAAACTTAACCATCTTACCTCCTCTTTGTATGCAAAATTCCTCCAATAAATACCACCAAAATCTCTCCAGCTTGACTCCCTTGTCAAGTACCTTCTTTAGCCATTTTCTCAGATGAAAATGGTATTTAATAAGGGTATTTGGACCCAACTTTTCCCTAATTTTCAAAATGGTGTCATTTCTTATTTTTTTTCAATAATTATGCAGAGTGCGCGTGGTGGGCAAGACTACGAGTGGTGGCAGCGACCGCGCGTACTCCGCTGTCCACTGCGCGTACTCCACGTCCGCATCATTTTTTTTATTTAAATCATTTTATTTTTATATCCACCTTATATCAACCTTCCGTATACCGTATATATTAACATTTAAATGTTAATTTATCGTTATTTTATTGTCGAAAAATATTCAGAATGTTACAGTAGGTGTGTTATTTTATATAAAAAATCATAGCTTAGATTTTTTTAACTACTTTCAAAATGTAAACTAAATTTTGCAATAGTTTTTAGATATTAACTTCTTCGTATTTTTGATCTTTCCTAATTCATTATTATTTTGATATTATAAATGACATGGATTAGAATTTTAAACTCTTTCTTACTTCAAATAAAATTGTTTCCTTGAAATAAATTATAGATCAAAATAAATAACAAGTTTTTAAAATTATTTCTAAGACATTGAAAACCAAGGATCAAGACTTTATAAGTCAAGGGTCACATTAGAAGCTAAAGGCCAGGACTTTGGAAGTCAGGCTCAGGAGCCAAGATTATTTTAAGTTAGGGATGAGCAGAGTGTAGTCAAGAACAACAAAATTGGCCAAGGAACTTGGGTAGACAATTAAAAACTTAGCACAAGAGAAATAAAAAAGTTTGATTGACAAAATAGAAAGGTAGATCAGGAATTATGATTAAAATTAATCAATTAAAATCAATTATGCAATTAAGATTAATCAAGGGAGGATTAGAAATAAAGTCTAAGGGAATTGATTTTTACCTAATTAAGGCAAAACTACAAAAGCCTCTGCAACAAAAATCCAAGGGATTTGGGACTATGAGGATCCATGATCTCAATAACTAACATGATGTGGTGGTAAAGTCCACTACTAGAAAATGGTTTAGTAGTTAGAATATTGCAATTGAATTGTAATATATATATAATCATGTACAAACCTTATTTTGAATTACAATTACAGATTTCAATTGAACAATCTCTATCTCTTCTCTCTTTTTCATTCCTCTACTCCTTCCTCGTATTCTCTCCTTCTTCTTCCCTCACTCTTCTTCTCTTTTAACACTCTCCCCTCTTCTAATCCCCTTTCAAATAATTCTCTCTTCTTAAATTATTTGGGTTCCTAACATTTGGTATCAGAGTGCATTCTGCTACACAATCGATTTAGGATGGAACAAACTCAACAAAGAACCTTTCTTGAACTTATTGAACATTTGTTATATGTTGTTATCTTTCAACTTTGGCAACATAGATTTATTTACCCAATGTATTCATGAATTAAAACAACTACAAGTGTAGAGACCCATTCTTAATACAAATGAAGAAACGATTGACACTGCCTCAACTTCCAAACACGCCCCATCAATTCAAAATCAACATGAGCAAGAATATTGGGTCTATTGTAAGTTCATCAAGGCAAGATCAAATGTTGCAGATAAACTTAGTGTTTGTTAGTTGTTATGAACTAAACAAATCTAGTGTTGTGTTGGCTCTATAAACAAAAAAGGATGATGTGATGTATTGTACTCAAATTGAAGTTGAATTTAGGGAGTGGAAAGGTGGTACTAAACTACAAGTTAGATCTTATGAAAATGAACTATCAGTGCTTGAGAAACAAAAGATATGGACTATCAAAGACATGTCTAAAAGGAAGGCTTCCTTGGATCGTGACACGTGTAAAGATGCGGACTGTGTGATTTCCAAAGAGGAAATGTTGGAAGAGATGTTAAGGAGGAGCAACCTTGCAGCCGTTATTCTCTGCCATCTCCTTGGGAAAGATATTTTTAAAGAACCAAAATTTTTTTTATGAAAGACGTGATTGGTGTGGTTGCATTGTTTGGCACTTTTAGTGACAACAAGATGATTTTAGCTGGATACTTGGGTGCAGATCAAATGTTCATAGCTGTATGTAAAACACAAGAAGCAGTTGGTGCAGTGGAGAAATATAAAGAAGATGGAGATGTTGGCAGTAATCTTGCTCTTAATGGAAAAACAACAGTTTTTGGAAAGATAATATACAACCAATTTCTTGTCGTATGCCTTGAGGATATAAGCCCTTACGATGGAGAACTTGACACAAACAACAAATATGAGATAACCCTCTGTTATAACTCCACAAACTTTGAGAAATTTTTGAGCAAACAATATGTTAGAGCTACTCTTGAGTTGGAAATATAGAATTTGTATTTTGCATTCCTACATTGCATCAGGCTATGCTCATGGGATGGATGCAAAATTTGGACACAGGTATTGTGGGTATCGAATCCACCAAACAATTTACTGTTCCCCAAAATCTGTAGACAATGGCAAGTAGGGTGGAATCCACAGGGATCAGTTCAATTCTGTTCAATCGTCAAGAGTACGAAGCAAAGATCAAGTGAATTAAATTTTGAATAATAATGATTGAAACTGTAAATTAAACGGGAAGATAAACAAAAAGTAAACAATATTACTAAAAGTCTAGCTCCGGTGAATATCCATCTTATTTGGTATTTCAATCATAGACCACGAAAGATAAATTAATATATTATCACAGACAATTTATAACTGTCAACAAATGCCAAATAATCAATCTTTACTTACTTAATCCGTAATCCCAGATACCCCTGCAAATTACTTCCCTAATCAAATGAATAATCTCTTGGACACCCTATCAGATTCAACTCATCAATTGCATTTAGAATTATAAAGACCTTGTCCAAACTAACGAATCCGGACACATGCAATTCATAAAAGCAAGATTATTTCTTTCCATTAATGACGTATCATTAATTTGTCACTAAGGTTAAACATGCAATAAAACTACTATGCGCAAGTGACAGATTAATTCTATGATATCAATTCAACTGGCCACATCAAATCAACAACATAAAATAAACACAGGATAGAAATAAATGCGATAATAGTATTAATAAAAATATGTTTAGAATCTCATGAAAATAGCCAAAGTAAGACTTCAATAACCGAAATTAGAAAGGGAAATTAGCCGCTCATGGCGACAAACATCCTAAAAATTAAAATAACAAATAATGGAATCGAAGACGGTGAATGGTAGAACTTTGTTCTTGACAACTCACTAGAAAAATCTCTCTCTAAAAAACTCTCACTAATGACTAACTCCCAACCCTAAAACTTTCTTCATCTTTTCACACAAAACAGTAGCCTACGCACAATGTAAACAAGAGTACACGTGGTGGACACGACCACGCGTACTTCACCAGCGACTGCGGGTTTATGGAGATGGAACTACGCGTGGTGGTAGCAACCACGCGTAGTCTGAGACTACACCGCGTAAGCTTCTGTTTTTCGGCAACATCAAGCTTCAATTCTTCCTTCAATTTTTCCTAAGTATCCATCCTCGAGCTAGAGCGTCCGAAGCGACATCTACCAGCACCTGAGATACGAAACAAGAAATGCAAGTGATTCGAACAATAAAAATGTGCAATGCATGCTAATTGAACCATGATAACAACTAAATGTATGCATGAAATGCAACCTAACAAACTACCCACACTTAAAACCATGTTTGTCCTCAAACATGTATCAAATTAAAACCAAGGAAATCGTTCAATTTTCTCAATCAATTCCTTCTCAAACTATCGTTCAAACAACCTACACTGATATGCAATCAAACCTTAACCAAGAACACAACCATCGCAATGACAGCCGACTCATCTAATAAATAAGTCTCCACACCGGTAGGGCCCCCTCTAGAGCATCAAAACAACACCCTCACAAGTTTTGCTCAATCTCTCAAATAATGTATATACGAGCAGTGTTCTCACTCAACCAATCAACAAAAATACTTTCTTAAGGCTTGACATTCAATCAATTTTAATAAGTCAATAGCTTAAGAAACAAATAACCAATCAAAGACTTCTACAGGTTTGTAACGTGGCTAAGGGGTTCAAACAACGCAATTATAAGTCAAGAGATTCAAACAACAGTCAAACCACAATATACAAGTAATGAACAAAACACAAAAGCACAAGTCATGGTGTTTGAAATTTTCACACAAGCCTATCTTCTTACTTTACTAGTCAAGGCTGCTTTCTTTTGAATTTTCTTGCTGCCTCTTCTCTTTTTCTCTTCTTCTTCTCTCTTTTTTCCTTGTTCTTTTCACAGCAATCTCCACTCATGCTTTCAATCACATTTAGAAAACTCCACAAATAATTCATCTTGTCACATGTGATTTTCAACATAGCATGAGCAAAACTAAGGCATGAGCAAAACGTTTAAGTGCATGAGCAAACCTAAGGCATTCAACATATCAATACCATAAACCAAAGTTTGAGTGCATGACTTAACACATGTGATTTTGATACAATCTTTTGACAAGGTCACAAATAGAGGGGTTTCAATAAAACAAAAGGTAATAGGCTAAAAAGTGGTTCAAAATAAGAAAAGGTCAAAGGCTAAAAAGGGTGAACTAAGGTTAAATTTCAACTAAAAAGGTGGGAAAATCAAAGAAAAACATTTCTTTTCAAATGGTTTAACACAAATTCCTCTTATCATGTTAGCAATTTTTGTTCCTCAAATTAAAAACTTTTGTAAAAAAGCAGTTGATGGCAAACCTCGGTACTCGTCTTTTTATGACTGGCAAACTCACATAATTAATCAAGAAATCAAGGCTCAAAATCCACACGGTTTTGTGTGAAGCTTGTTATTCTATCGATTCTTGTACCAGGGGTTTTTCAAGGTTAAACTCCAAGTACACAAAGAATGCAAATTGCTTTCACAAAGATTTTTGAAAAACTTAATGGAGAAAAATCGAATTTCTTTCCCTTAATTTAAAATTGACACAAAATTTTATTAAAACCTATTTTAAGTGGTGAAATAAATGAATATCATACAAGAAGCAAATGCAATTCAATCACACAAGTCAACATACAAACAACCTAAACAACTAAAATGGCATGCAAATGCAATTGCCCCTACCCACACTTAAAGCTACGCAATGTCCTCATTGTGAATCAAGAAAACATAATGTAAAGAGTGTGGGGAGAGAGAAGCTTCTCTGTTTCATTCGTCATCATGTTGTCAGCCTGGTAATCTTTGTTGTTTTAGCAGGTTATAGAGTCGACTGTCCATCCGACCTATGGTTCTTCCCATCTTTTGTATTATTGTCCATACCCTGTTTAAGCGGTCATACAGATCCTTTGAGTCTTTGGTCACTGGATCCAAAGTGAATCATGTGGAGCAGAACTCATATCCCATCAAGGTGTGGTGAATTAACTACATCCTGTATAAAGCCTCATAGTCTAAAGTTTCTGTACAAGAAAGCTCAGTCAATTCATTATTAGTCAGATCAAAGTCACACAATTGCATAGCTAGGTATGTAATCAAATGTCCCACAAACATAGACTTATTTGGTTTCTAAAGGACTTGTAAAAATTGAATGCATATGAAATAGCAAATATTCACGCGGTAATTGTTCTCCGAGCACCATATGAGAAAGAATTCAAGTTTGGAAAGTATGGTGCTCAAGTCTTTCCTCCGGAGATATTAAATGCAAGAACCCTATGCAACATCTGCCAATGCGGGTGCCGCAAAGCAGCGCCCTTGGATTTATTATGGTGATAAGGCTTGGGGTCGACTGAACATTTCAGATAAAGCAAGTACTCATCAAAGTTGGGAGGATAGTCATAAAATGCGTGAACATAGCTAGGATCATAAATGTCCTCTTCCTTTAGGAAATCGCACACCACATTAAATTCAGTAATGGAATAAGAATAATGATTATTTAACAACATAAATTGAACCACATTAGGAGAATAGACAATCGTATCATTACCAAGATTAAACTTAAACGAGGTAAAGAATTCTCGATACAAATGTATAAAGACAGACAGTGGCCAATTAAAACATCCACTCAATCTGAGACCCTATCCTTATACAATTGCATTCCATCAATAAACATAATAGCCAGATGAATATACTTACCGGGACAGATGGCCTTGGAACACATCTGTCCATACTTGTGTTTGTCATTTTGGGAGGTGAACCATCCATAGTCGACTCCAATCACAACGACAGCTAGATTTCTGCATTCAAGGCATGAGGAACGTGGATGGAGGAAGGGCCTCTACTTCCTATGTTGTGGTTCCAGTTCCTCTTCTTCTCCAAAAGCAAGATTGAGTGGAACATTTGGAGCCTCGGGTTGTTCCAGCGAGGAGACAGCTAGAGCGTCTTCCTTAGTGTCAGTAAAATCAATTGGTACTTCCACCGTTGGTGTTATGGGATCACGACAGTGGCTAGACCAAATATTCCGACGAGTTGGTGGTGGTACACTACGAATGGAAGCTTGAGTGTAACATCCCAGAATTTAAACGATAGAATTATTGAATAAAAATAGATAATTCGTATTGAAATGACGAGAACTTAACGAGATATAAAGGTTGATCACAAATTTATAGGAGATTGATTGAACAAATGATGAAGCTGTAGGAAATAGGCAGAAACGGCCATGGAAACGGCCCAGAGGTCGTTCCCACAGGCCGTTTCCATATATTTAGTGACCAGAATGGGGCAAACGACCACCAGGATCACCCAGTGGCCGTTCCCCAGGCCGTTCGCACTTAGTTTTATATAAATACAGCCCTAAAATGATTCTCTCTCTTCATAAAAACCTTCCCTCACTTGTAACCACGTCCAAGAACCTCCCAACCTCGAAAATTTACATATTTTGCTTCAAATTGATCATTGCAAGTGGAAAACCACATAATTCCTTGCCAAAATCATTCCTCAACTCATTACGGTAAGTTCTTGTGGTTGTTTTGTGGATTTTCTTGAGATTTTGGTATATTGGGTTAGGGTTTTTGTGTTAAGTGAGAGTTAAGATTAGAAATGTGGAGAATTGATGTTGGGCAACTAGATTGAATTTTAATTTGAAGAGTTGAATACATAATCCATAGTTATGTTGAAATTAAAAAGAAGTCAAATGATTTAAGTTACTAAAGTCTTGTAAATTGATATTTAAGCTAAATATGAATGATTCTAAGTTAGAATCAATGAAAAGGAAGATAATTTATATGATTAATTCGTACAAGCGGATCTGTACGAGGCTTCGATTGAGTTTTGTCGGTGTCGTTCGTGAGCGGTGATTGTGTTTGACTAAGGTAAGTGGTCTTACACTTACTAAATGCAATGAAATGATGAATTGAACTAAGGTTGAATTGTAAATGTGTTTAATGAAATTTAATATGGATTCTAAGCTATTAAACTTTTGCTTATTGATTGCTTGATTTATGAGTAAATGATACTATGGATGGTTTGTAACCTTGGTTTATTGAGTGGATGAAGTTTGTTATGGTTATGAAGAATGACTATTATATGTTGGTTAAATGTATTTGTGCTTGCTTGACTTAAAATGATAAATGGATATCTGGATAAGTGATTATGCTTGAATGGTTTAGTTTTAGTTATGTTGCTAATCTCTTCGGAATGGAATAGTAGATATCTAATGTGAGAATGGGTGATTGGTTGTTAAAAATGTTTGATCTATGTGTGTTAAATGTATGAATGAATAAGAGGTACATGTATGCTAAGTCAAATGATGAAGAATGTTAGCTATATGGTTGTATGGTATGAATTAGTTAAGGCTTATAAGTTAAGTTGTACGTTAATGGAATGTTAAAATATGCTCAAATGTGCTTCCAACAGGTCAGAACGGGATTAGAAATGGCCTCTGGAAAGCCGTTCTGCTTGTACTGCCAACTTGGACAGTGGAAATAGCCAACCAGAACGGTTTGCCTAGCCATTTCCATTGGCTGTTTTCATTGCTGGAATAGCTGAATTGGAATTGTTTTGAAGAGTTGTTAAGTACTAACGTACAATATAGACATCCGACATTATTATGTGCCGAAGATTACATGACTTGTGTCTTCTAGAAAATCAGAAACTAAATATGCCAAGTTTTGGTTTAGTACGTCCTCGTACTGGGTTAACACGTCCTTGTGTTAATGTCTGATTCTTCCTACGCTACATTTTAAGGAAGAAATATGAATCAGTTGTGAAGTTATAAATTGAACTTACATTTAAGTGTTAAGAACTTACTAAGTATTGAAAAATACTCACCATATTGTCTATATTATCTAAATGTTACCGAGGACGTAGATAGCTGCTGTTGGACCGGAGTTGCTGTGATCTGTTTTCCAGAGCGATATTCCTCGAGGTCGAGCTCTACATTTTGAGAGTATATGTTGGATCTTCTGTACATATTTTTGTATATATATATACTTGGTAGTTTGAATGTTTTCAAACATTTGTGTTTTCGTTTCCGCTGTAAATATTTAAAATTGTCTATGAAAATGGGCCAAGAATTTTGGGTTGACACGTGGTTTACTACATTTCTTCATTTGTATACTTAATGGATTTTATGATATGTTTCTAATTATTTGGAATAATTATTTGATTTTTATGAAATGTATTTAATAAATCGAATATATGTTATAAAAAAAATGAGTTCCACACTTGTGACCTTATGGTATGATATTTTTTCTTTCAAACTAAGTGT
Organism: Breynia disticha f. nivosa; assembly: GCA_948193385.1. Classification (NCBI taxonomy): domain Eukaryota; kingdom Viridiplantae; phylum Streptophyta; class Magnoliopsida; order Malpighiales; family Phyllanthaceae; genus Breynia; species Breynia disticha. The sequence continues at coordinate 9,275 of CANYCX010092629.1, forward strand.
CTCATTGCGATAAAATCGACTAGGTATGAAAAATTTAAGCTTAGCAATGATGAAATATGTGAACAAAGACTTCGAAAGAGAAAAAGCAAATTAATGATTTTAATTATTGAAGCTCACTATTTATGCATAGTAGGAATGTTGTAGTTCAAATGGTGCATGTATATAAATGCTGAGATGATTGAATGTTGTGTGGTTGCTTAAATTCATGAATTCTGCAATTCGTTGAATCTTTCAAAAGGGTTTAATGAAATTATGTATTTAAGGATTGAATGATAATTTATGTTCTTGAATGCAATTGTAGCTAGTACTTATCACTAATGTGGCAACAAGTGAAAGAAAAGTGAGATGTGAAATTGTGAGCAAACATAAACTGTAATGGATGTTAAGTGATTTATGAGAAGTGATATAGGATCAAAAAAGGTTGTGAGGGGAGTAAAGGGGTTACAAAATGAGTGGAAGTAATCTTAATTTGATTAAGTTAATGGTACAAGTAGGCAATGTACAATAGTGATTTTTGTTACTTATTTAAGTACTGGGGTGAGATGATAGGAAGCTGAATTTCAAATTGTGGGATTGATTGTCTTTATATTGAGAAAGATTGGCTAAACAACAGTATGCTATGCTAACTGCTCTCATAAAATGGAATTACAGAGTGTGTTGATGTGCTATCATTTAGACGTTTTGATTGGGTGGTAAATATTTGGTAATGAATTTCATGTCAAGTATTAGTTGATGCTCACCTTTATAATGCATTATAGTGAATAAGATAGTTATGATAATAATAAATATCACATGTAAGATACAAAAGGAAACAAAATTACCTTGATATTGCTCATCTTGTGGTAAGGCAACTTTTATGTATTAAACAATTGATTATGACAAGATAAATGAAGTATTGAAATTTTTGGTTTAGTAGGGACCAAATAAGCGAATAATGATTTAGAATGAAAAAAAGGGGTAAGTCTTGAAATGGGAGGGATTTCCTTGATAGGTGTAAAGAATGAATATTAAAGATTAAAATGGAAGAAAAATTAACTGAGTTAGGGTATTTTGAGGATGTAGGTGGCTGAGAGAGGTACACCGCTCATGTTTAGTTTAGAAAAAAGGATACAAGGATAGAGGTATTTGCATTATTTCTCAAATTGTTGGTTATTTAGCTATATGTGATGGTGGGATTAATGATGAACGGACCAAGAACGAACAAATTTCGAGGAAAAAATTTTTATAAAGAGGGGAGAGTTGTAATGCCCTTAATTTACTCTAATTTAAGTAAAATAATTGTAACATCCTCACCCTAAAATCATGTAATTAATACCATAAGTAAAATGCTTAATAAGATTAAGAGGTGTACGATAAAATGAAGAAAATAAACGATTAGATATATGTTTATGGAAGGTTGATCGGAGTTTGATGGAAGGTTGATGTTAAATAACCAAGAAACAAGAGAACGCTGAGAAACAGAGAAGAACACGTTGTGGTGATGAAAAAACATGTGGTTAGCACGACCACACGTACTCCACGCCTACCATGCGTATAAATCATATTCATTTTTACATTTTTACATAAATTGTACGGGTGGTGGGCGTGGAGTACGCTTGGTCATGCCCACCACCCATTTTGCCGTCAACACCACGTGTTCTTCTCTATTTCTCAGCCTTCTCTTATTTCTAGGTTATTTAATATCAACCTTCTGTCAACTTCCTGTCAACCTTCCATAAACTTATATCTAATTATTTATTATCTTCATTTTATTGTATAATTTCTTATTCTTATTAAGCATTTTACTTATGGTATTAATTACATGATTTTAGGGCGAGGATGTTACAAATCTTCCCCCTTAAAGAATTTTGTCCTCGAAATTCATTTTTGTTTTATCTTAACGATATCTAATCTTATGTATTTCTATATGCAAGTGCAATTAATCATTATAGATAAAATATACCTATGAAGAGTTGTGGATATTCATTTCTCATTCTATCCTCTGTTTCCTACGTTGCTTCTTCCAGATTATGATATTTTCATGGCACTTTAACCATTGGAATCTATTTGGTTCTTAGCTGTTTCATTCTATGATCCACAATCTGTACAAGTTCTTCTTTATAGGTTAATTCTTCTGAAATCTGTACCTCTAAATCATGTATAACATGGGTAGGATCTAATCTATATCTCTTGAGCATACTCACATGAAAAACATCATGAATCTGTGGTAACTCTACAGGTAAAGCAAGTTTGTAGGCTAAAGGACCAATCCTCTCTATAATCTCATATGGTCCAACATACGTGGGACTCAAATTTTCTTTATTTCCAAATCTCATTACTCCTTTCAGGTCAAAACTTTCAAAAACATCTTTTCTCCAATTTCATATTGCATGTCTCTCTTATGCTGATCGTAATAATTTTTTTGTCTAGCCTGTGTAGCTTTCAGTTTACTTTTGATTAGCTCAACCTTATCAACTATTTCTTGCAGAAGTTTAGGTCCTTCAAATATTTTTGCCCCTTCTCTATCCTAGTAAATTGGACTTCTACATTTTCATCCATATAGAGCTTTATACGTTGCCATACCAATGCTACTATGATATTGATTGTTATAAGCAAATTCCATCAATGGTATATACCGATCCCAAGAGCCTTGAAACTCTAGAACATAAGATCTCATCATCTCCTCTAGTGTCTGTATGGTTGTCTCTGTCTGTCCATCATTCTGCAGATGGAAAGTAGTATTGAAATTCAATTTTGTACCCATAGCACTCTATAATGTCTGCCAAAATCTGGAAGTACTCTATAATGTCTGCCAAAATCTGGAAGTAAACCTAGGATCTCTATATGATATTATAGAAATAGGAATACCATGTAATTGGACTATCTCTCGTATCTACAAATCTACCAATAATTCTAGAGAGATTCCAATTTTAATCAGTAAGAAGTGTGCAGTTTTGGTCAGTCTAACTACAATCACCCAAACTGCATCTTTTCCAAATTGTGTCTGTGGTAATCCTATAAAAAAACCATAGTTATTTGTTCCCACTTCTAGACTGGTATTGATAATGGCTAAAGTTTTCCTATCAGTGCTTGATGATCAACCTTTACCTATTGACATATCAAACATCTGGACAAGAATTCTGCTACTCCCATTTTCATGTTGGGCCATTAATAGTGTTGTTTTTTAGTATTGTACATTTTTGTCATTCTTGGATGCATAACGTATGGAGAATTATGTGCTTCATCCAGTATCTCCTGTTTAATCCCCTCAACATTAGGTATACATACTCTGGACCCAATCATCAATAATTCATCAACCAATTAAAATGGGGCCTCAATACCCTGATCAATCTGTTTATCATCCTTATGCACTCTTCATCTAGTTTTTGTGCTTCTTGTATCTTTCTTAACAATATTGGTCTAACCATTACTGTTGCTATTAACACTCCCAATTCAGTTAATTCTAAATATGTATTCAAGCTTTGTAAAGTTATTAAATCGATCATACATGTTAATTGTAAGTTAGAAGTAGCAACACTTGACTTTCTACTCAGTGCATCTGCAACCACATTCGCTTTTTTGAGATGATATTCAATTGTGAAATCATAGTGTTTTAACAACTCTAACCATCTTCTTTGTTGCATGCTAAGTTCTCTTTGGGTCATCAAATATTTTAGACTTTTATGATCTGTAAAAATCTGAAATGTCTTGTCATTGAGATAATATCTCCAAATCTTTAGAGCAAATACCAATACGGTAAGCTCTAAATCATGTACTGGATAATTAGTTTCATGTGGTTGGAGTTGTCTAGAGGCTTATGCTATCACTTTCCCATTTTACATAAATACACATCCAAGTCCTTGATATGAAGCATCAATTTAAACAATGAATCCTTCTATACTCGAAGGAATCAGAAGGACTGAAGCTGTGGTCAATCGATATTTCAACTCATCAAGACTGTGCTGACACTAATCATTCCAATGAATAGAAACATTCTTTCTCAGTAGTCGTGTCAACAGTGCAGCAATAATTGAGAACCCTCCATAAATCTACGATAGTAATCTGCCATACCCAGAAACTACGTACCTCTGTAACTGTCTTAGGAGGTTCCCAACTAACTCCTACATCAATCATCTTTGGATCTACTGATATTGCGTGTCCAAATATCATGTGTCCTAAGAAGACTACATGATCCAACCAAAAGTAACATTTGCTAAGTTTTGCATATATTTGTTTTTCTCGCAACATTTGCAATACTATTCGCAAATGTTCATTGTGTTCCTCGGTATTTCTTGAATAAATCAGTATATCATCTGTGAAGACAATTACAAAATGATCGAGAAAGGACTGGAATATATTGTTCATCAGTGCCATGAATGCTGTCAGAGCATTGGTTAAGCCAAATGGCATAACTAAAAACTCGTAATGACCATAATTGGGTACGAAAAGTAGTCTTTGGAATATCTTCTTGTGCTATCTTTAGTTGATGATACCCAGATCTTAGGTCAATCTTTGAAAACACAGTGG
>CANYCX010092824.1:0-11468 GCA_948193385.1 Breynia disticha f. nivosa
TCATCAAGCAAAGCTATAATCATGTATCAACTAATAACACTTGGTAACCTAATCCATTTTACTCACATTCATATGTAAATCACTTAAGATCATTTAATCATAAGTTCCTTTAAAACCTATCAATACACAAAAACATATACATAGGACACAGTTTCCATTTTCAACAAACATAACAAAATCATCATTCAATGTATAAACATGGTATCTCCAAAATTAATTCATCATCATAACATGTGACATACCAATCAATTAAACACAATTAGCAAAACGCAAGTTACCGCTCACAAACGGCACCGACTAACTCAAACAAAACTGTACAAGCATTTCGTATTAATAATAAACACACATCAACCATAAGTCAAACAGAAGTAAAGGAGCATACTTAATCCCATTCCATATATATAACATAAAACAAATACATGCTTTTCTCAACAAGATACCCATCATATGTTAATATGACATCAAAAGAACAGACTTGCAAAATCAAAGCATATAGTCCTACAAGCATACACAACATCATCAATCACACAAGAAAACATATATAACATCATATTTAGTTCAAACATTCAGTTCCAACATTTCACACACAAAAATTATACAAGCAAGGAATATTGCATTCATGTTGCTTACCTGGCAAGCAACTCCTAAGGCTCCGGTCTGGAATTCCCCTCTACAAATTTAACCTCCTATTACACAAATTATATCTTATATTAATTAATTAAGCACAAAACTACGCAAAAATAAGAATTTAATAATGTTCTTATGTTAATGTTTTTAAAATGACCCCACTTATCTATCTCTCCTCTACCTGTGACCCCCGAATTTAAATGTTAACTGCGTATACTTCCCTCATACAGATAACACTTAAACTCGGAAATCAAGTTTTTAATTAAAATAAATAAAGTTCAATACAATTAAATAAAGAAGATCCAAACTCATTTCACAAACATATATATATATGAAAACTTCTTTACAAAAGTTTTTAGGTTATAAAAGAAACGAGATTCCTAACGAATCCATTTTCAATTATAACCCTTACAAAATATGAATTCTGAATATAACATTGTCATGTACATAATAAACCCTAATCCAAAGTTTATACACGGCACCTTGGTTCCTTCTTCTTGTTTTCACCTCCAAAAAACCCGAGCACTGCACCTTTACAAGCCAAATTATCCTTCTACCTTCCTACCAAGCGTTACAGGCAAATAATTGCGTGAGATATATTCAGTAAGTAACATAACCTCATAGGGTCGGTTTGAAAGCATACATATATTTAGCAATTATATGATGCTTTCCTAGATTAATTGGTCATCACATCACACATTTGATCAATATATACAACCATGCATCACATCAATTTCCAACCAATTCTAACTCAACCGTTATATAGTGATGGACAGTGTCGAACGGGTTGAGGAACGGTTTGTATAACCGTTCGTCAAACCGTTTGGTCATTCTGTAATCCAGCCTGATACACGAACGGTTTGGAAAACAGTTTTCCAAATCGTTCGTCAAACCGTTTGGTCGTTCTGGAATGTGCAAGAATCGAAACGGGTTGAGGAACGGTTTGGCTAAACTGTTCTTCAGACCGTTTGGCCATCCTGATTTATAGTGATAACAGAACGGTTTGGGAAACGGTTTGGCTAAACCGTTCTCCATACCGTTTGGCCATACTGGAATGTCTCACCATCCGAATGGTTTGGTGAAACGATTTAACTAGGCCGTTCTCCATCCCGTTTGGCCATACTGATTTGCATAATTTGCTGAAACGGTTTGGGAAACGGTTTGACCAACTCGTTTCTCAAACCGTTCGCATCCTCTGATTCCAGCATTATGCACCTTAACACTTGATGACCTCACCCTTTTTCATCATAATTAAACTACATACTCCAATAATCATACCAAACCAAATCAATATCACTTTTCAAACACTCCATTCACTCATCAATCCATCTCAACATCATTTCATTAACATATATATACATATACACATGCACTCCATAACACATCACTCTATTCAAATCCACTTAACACAATATCCAACCCAAATCATCAACTCATATAAATGTCTATGTGTGAATGGATGCCAATGCATTTCTAATGCATTTCTCACAGTCTCACTATTAATATTCCACATTACCCTCTTTTATTTGTCTATTTCACAAACATTTGCAAACGGGCCTCGTCGGCCAGGAGTATTGGTTATCAATTTATGGATCCATATATCATTGCACACAAAGTGCCCCAAATTTTGCACACAAAGTGCCCATGATACACACTTAAAGTGTAATCAAGCTACGCACAAAGCGTCCATGATTAGAAATTACAATACTAATCAATCTACACACTCTACACCTGTAAGGGTTAAGATTTTTCCACACGTGCTCGGTATAGTATGTTTTATATACTACCAGTTAAATCATAATTTGTTCACCCAGAACCGGATAACCACTCCTTCTTTATTTCTACTCACAAAGAGCCTATACATATGCTCACAAAAGAGTCCTAATACTCTTATATACTTTCCAGCAATTGTAATTACTTGTGAATGCCAATGCATGCTCATATCATAAACCTTAAAATCATTATATATTTCATATCATGCTTTCAAATGTAAATGTTGAGCACACAAATTCATCATGTCATAATTCAATTAACAAACCATTAAATCCATCCACTACACACATATCTTTACTTAAAATACAATCACAACAAATCATTAACACACAGTCACACGCATGCATCCAATTTATAGAAACCGCGCTCGTGTTACTTACCTGAAATCTCACTTTCCAGCCTGGGAACCAGAACCTCCTGCCTCGTCAGGTTTCGATCCTCCTATATATATATATAAATACGAACTATATCAATTATACATATATTATTACTCTCACAAAATAATAATTTAACCATGCTTATATGTTTAAATGTATGTATATACCACCCTTCTTCCATTTCCTCTCTCTTCATTAACTAATCCTTACCTAATTATCATCCTCTTCTTTAATTTCATACTCCCTTTCATTAATTCCTCACTTTCTCAATTAATATCTCATTCTAACTTACATTTTATTTTCATTACGATAGAATACTACAATTCTATCTATTCCACAACTAATCAATCCACCCATTTCTCCAACTTCCTTAACAAACTTCTCAAATCATTTTCCTTAATTTGAAATTAAATCCACCACATACATTACCCAATCAAATTGGTTATACCATTAACCTTAGTAAAGCTCCAAGAAACTAACCATAACAATAAAACTTCAAACCAAACCTAGGTTACCAATTTTACAATTCCGTTACTATTCACCTTCCTCCACAAAACACTGTTTTCAAGTTCCGAAACCACAATCAAACCTATTTTCACTCAAGTCAGACTTAAATTCCATGAGAAATCACCCTTTTAAAACCCTACCAAATAAAAAACGTGATTAATAAACTCCCATCAGAGAAAACTTACCGAATCAAGCTTTAGCTTCGGTCCAATAACGTCCGATCACCACAACTCGACAAGTTCTAGGCTCGGTTAGGGTTTTTGGAACTAATTGGTAATTTGAGAAAGTGAATATGTGAAGTATAAGATAGGGAGATAAGAAGAAAGAGATATATATATATGTTTTCATCGGAAAAGCTGATTTTACCCCTTGAACTTACAACATCTCACTTTCTCAACTTTTCTCTCTCCCGATACTCTAACTTAACCCAATTTTTAAATCTTACTTTCTTATACACTCTCCCACTATATTTAATTAAGAATATTTCGTGAAAAATTTATTCGCATAATTATGAAATAATTCAAAAATTCTCAAAAATGGAGGCGTTACACTACCTCTCATTAATGTACAACAACCAACCTTCACCTAACTTTTTCTCTTTCTTCCACTAACCACCATTCCTATCACTGCATCTATTTAAGTATATTTTACGACTCTTACTATCACTATCTATCATAGCACCCCAATTTCATACATCCATCCTTAAAAACCCTAATCATTTATCCTATCCTTTCTACATTCTCTCCTATCAATTATTACCCAATTCAATTGACGGTTCAAATAGCATCTATAAGGTCCAAAGATTCTTACCTAAGCAACAAAACTCGAAATCGAACTTAGGTTTGAAAAACCCAATCTCGTCACTATTCACCCCCGACATTCAAACGTCAATTTCGGTCACCTAACACACGTATAAACACCAAAAATGGTTACCGATGGTTAGTACACATACTGAGCTTTCCAACGAACCATAACTTACTCAAATCGGAGCTTAAACGAAAGAAATCTAAGCCCGAAAAGCTACGTTTGAATGAAAAACGGGATTTTGTAATTTTATACCAGAAATCTTACCGATAATCGATTCTCAATCAACCTCACAACTCCCAAATGGCAAGATTTCCCCGTAGAAACATTTTCCTAGGATTTTCCAGCTTTGGAACGGAAAAGAGAGAGAGTAACGTGGAAGAGAGAGATGGTAGGGAGAGAGAGGGACTTAAGAGATATATATAAGATTTGGCTTAGCACGATTTTGCCCCCGAGCTTATTGATTTACTCCCCCTTCGTATTTTCTCTTTCCCGATAACCCTAAACACATTAAAATTTTTATTTTTCGCCTAGTCTCCACCTCCTTTTACTAATTTATTATTTAAATGAATTCGCAAAAAATTTATATACCTTTTCATATATTTAATTAAAACATTATTATTTCTCGAAATTTAAGGACGTTACATATCCCACATCCGTTCTCATGCTCTGAAGTACATGCATCGGGTCATCGCCAGCACGATGTGCCCGCAGAAGAAAAACATCGGGAATGTTACGATGATGGATCTAATGTGCCTTTACAGCATGGACCAGAACTACTCGGTCAATGTGGCTCACCTCCTTGCTTATTCCATTCGAGAGAAAGTGTCGCGACTGCTAAGTTTACTCAACAGGCTACCAACGATGATCAGCTCGGCTTCAACAGAGCGTCTAGATAAGACAGTCCTCTCCCATATGCATATGCTAGTTTACTGGCGGGTCGCTGGTGGATATATTTATAGGTTGCGAGGGGAGGATGAAGAGGCACCTCCAGCAGAGGAGGCAACTCCAACAGAGGAGGTAGGTCCAATTGAGGAGAAGGACTAGGAAACAAAGGCTCAGGCACCAGAGTCTCTACCACCAATGCCTCTAACGCATCATGCTCATCTCATAGAGATCTTAGAACTTTAGCATTAACACAGTGCCATTCTGGGATTTATACAGAGAAAGCAGTTGACCCAGGGTGGCCATATTTATAGACTGGAGCGTCATATGTAGTTCATATTCTAGCATATGAACCTACAACCGCCACCCTACAGCCATCGCCGCCTTACCACTAGTACTACCATCCTTATCAACAGTACTACCCGGTGGCACTGCTTCTGTAGTAGCCACCACCATAGGATCCCTGAGACGATACCCAGGATGATCGAGCCTGCGTCATTAGTTAGATTTTTTTTCTTTTTCTTTTCTTTTCTTATACCGTATTTTGTTTTTGTTTCTATTATTTTCTGTTCTTTCTCTTATGGTCTGTACTCTATGATAGAATGACTTGAGCAATGATTTTATGTTCTTGTCTGTTGTCTTACCTTAGTTACTTACCTTTCTAGTCAGGAATAGGCATTTATTGGTCATTTTGGTTCTCTTGGTGACTTCCCTCACAATCGCATTCAGGGAATTTTTCCACAATTTTTCATTTTATTCTTCTTTTCCCTATTCTTTTATTCTTTTTAACATTGAGGACAATGTTGTGCTCTAAAGCATGGTGAAGGGGGTCATTAAAATGAAAATTGTATAAACCTTTTTGGAACATCTAGCATTAAAATTTTTGGCCTGTAATGAATCTGTGTAGTTAAGTATATCCAGAAAATTTAGTGAATCTGTGTAGGGGGTTTCATTGCAATTCTGGTACAAATATTATACCTCAATCCCTACTCAAATCTATCTCTCCTTTTTTATCAGTATCCACATCATTTGGAGCATATCGAGGCAATTTAGTGAACTCTGCTTTGTACTCTATAACTGTCATCTCTTTCTATTTCCACTCCAAAAACTTTATCTTTTCTTCGTCTGGTAAAGCGGAGGAGTGTATTTGTTAGCAAACTTCCTCAAAAAATCATCCTAAGTCAAAGTTAGAAGATCCTTCTAGCTATTCAAAATTGATTCCCACAAATTCCAAGCTGCTTTCTCTAACAAAGAAGTGGTATACCTCAATTTCTACTCTGGGGTACACCTTATACATGTAAGAATCCTCTTAGTATGCCTTAACCAGTCCTAAGCCTCTGTTGGATCAGTCGGGCCCTTAAATATTTTTGCCCCCTGTTTTCTAACCTCTGCAAAATTCTTATCAATATTCAGGGTCTGCTGACTCCCTATAGCTCCTTGACTCCTCATCATCTTTTACATCATCTCTCATAATGGAGCATATACAGGATCGTAAGGGAGTATAGGCATAGTAGGCTATGTAGACTGCTCTGGAGGTGTTGGGGATGATCCCTGTCCCTCTACTGACTCTCTGGACTCAGCCATGTGATCACGTAATATATCGTTTATAGGCTCCATCTGTTATAAAATCATACATTCAAATCATTTAGCTTTTGCCAAAACATGATGCAATAAAATTATTTTGGCACAGTCTGTAGAGAATTTAATTCCTACTCTGATACTACTAAATGTAAATATTAAAATTTTAAAATTCATTTATCTGAATAATCAATAGTTTTAAGAAATGATATAAAAATTAAATCTCAATCAAGGAGAGAGAAAATAATATACACGCTCATTTTATAAAATTTGGCCCAAAACATTTTTCACAAGAAGATACAAAAGTGGAAGCTAGAAAATAAAGTTTGAAAATCAATTCAAACATCAACATGAGTGTATATACATATATGTACAAAACATGTACAAACTCAAAATCCAAAAGAAAACTCCAGAGCCAGACCTCTGACGTATATCGGTGGAAACTCTGATCACCATAGTCTTTGGTCCATAGCAGCTACCTACGATCTGCACAACATCATAAAAAATCACACAGATGTGAGTATTTTCAAATACTCAATAAGTGCTTTATTCCAATTAAGTACATTATGTAATAAGGTAACATCCCTATTCATCTCTAATACATTATGTATGTAATTCTCTGTTTATATGCTGTGCAGGGAAATTTTTCCAGTGAGCACGGGTCGTGCTTGATGAACACGAGCTTGTGCTCATTATTTAATTCTCAATTGGCATGGGTCGTGCCTTATAGAGCATGGGTCGTGCTCATCCCAATTTTTCTAAAACTCTCAAGCACAGAGTGTGTCATACAGATTTGTCTTGGCACGAGGACGTGTTGACCAGCACGAGGGTCATGATGACTCTCAGAAATGCATATTACAATTATGTTTTAAGCAATTCAATCATTCAACGGTATTTTATTAAGGTCAATACTTAACTAAGGTATTGTCTATACTCAATCTACAGTAAAACACAACATTTTCCTCTTTCACATGACTTTATCAAGCCAATATACCAAATCAAATAGAAAATTATAGCACATGGTACATATCATACCAATCATTTCCACACAAAAATATTCACACAGTAATATCCACACAGCAAGAATATCACATAGCAGCAAGCAACATCATTATTGGCATTACGTTTTTATGGATGCATTTATGAAATGAAATAAAATGTCAATGAAATCACACAGTATGTCTTGGGTTTTTCTTCTTTTTCCTCTTTAGCACACAGCAGAGGAATCTTCATTATCACATAGTAGAGGATAGCACACAACAAGAGATAGAGCACACAGCTCGTAATAGTCGCACACAACTCGTGTCAAATAAATGTTATGCAACACATGAATGTGTACGAGACATTCATAATCAACTCATGTTATGATCATGCATAACATATAACACACAACATACATAAAGGATATAGCTCTTTAATCCATCATCACATATCAATATGCACATAACTATCATCACAAAGCGTAAGTTACAATCACATAAATCATATCATATTTTCATTTCATCATTAACTTAGCATATAGCAACCATAAGATCATAAGATCATCACACTTAGTTCACTTAGCACACTTAGCAAACAAGTCCTTTAGGACACATTTTTACTATCATTTATACTTATTTGCATCAAAACCAAGTATGAATTAATCATACAGATACAAGGCATACATTAGTAAGTGTAAGGCACTTACCTCAAAATACGTGCAAAATCGACTCCAGGCTCAACCTTAATCCCCAACTCGTATAGTTCCTCCTATACATAATAACCATTTAAGGCTGTTAAGAAACTTATCCATATTTATAAACCTCAAATTATAACCTTACTAATCCACTTGTTAAATTCTTTCCTTAAGTTCACATCACTGTGAATTCTACATCTCAATTCAAATGATGAGTTAAGTTTTATGCTTCATTTTAAAGAGTTTCACTAACTCAATTCCAACTAACTATTATCAATTAACATGTTAAATCAAGTCCTAATCATCTATTCAGAATTTCACAGCACGTTAGTAGCTTTGTAAATATGAACTTCACTCAAAATAATACATTTACCTTATATGATTAACTTTGATTTTTGCAAGAAAATTAGTTGTTCCTTACTTAAACACATCCTTTTGACGTTTCTAGGGTTTCCTTCACTTGTCTCTCGAATTTCCTCTGCTCTCTAAAATCAATAAAATAGTGTTAGTTTTGTTTTAAAACTTTCCAGTCGACATGACCTACAACACGGGTCGTGCTCTAGGTCCTGTTGTGCATTTTCAGAACGAGTTCCAATTAGGTCGTGCATGAGATCATGTTGACCAATTTCCAAAATGATGAGCAGGACCTCTAGCACGATTGTGCCCGTGCTCATACTCTGATTTCTGCATTTTTTTTATGTTTTCTTGCCGATTCAATTCTTTTTAATCTATAATCCATAGAGATTATTTTTAACAATTTCCAGGGTGTTACAACTCTGGGTCGCACCAAATTTTGTGGAGAACTCTTATTCATGGAGATAATTGTAGAATTCTCATGTTTGGATTTTTGACTGCTCGCTTAGGCACCATTTTGTTTGTTTGGAAGAAAAAATGAGGATACTTGTGAATAATTGAAAATGTTTTCTTTAAAGCTTGATCTAAAATTTTATATAGTGGTTCATAAAAATCCAATCTACTTAAGTGTAAATTTTAAAAATTTTCCTGCATTAGAAAATATTCTTTATTTTTCATCAGATCAAAATAAGAAAAACATTTAAAAAAATAGCAAATAGCTCTGGGTTGCACCATATTTTGTGGAGAGCATTTATTTTGCGTTAAGATAATTGCATAATTCTCACATTTTTTATTTTGGGTCATTTGCACATTCATCATTTTGTTGGCTCAGACATTAAGAAGGTGATAATTGCAAAAAATCCAAAATGGTTATTTGAAATCTTGATCATAAATTTTTCACAATTTACATAACTATAAATTTTAAAAATTTTCACTTGTCAAAAACTATTTTTTGTTCTTTGCAAGTCCAAAATTGGGAAAAATCATAAAAAAAAAGAAATATCTTTTGGACCAAATTTTGTGGATAACCCTTATTTTGAATGAAGATAATTGTGAAATTTCTCATATTTTGATTTTGGACCATTTGTTGAGATACCATATTATTGCCGTGCCCAAATTTCAAAGTCATTTTTTAAATAAAATAAGAATTAAGTAAAGAAGTTAGCCACCATTTTTTTTCTTTTCAAAAGAGTTTATCAACCTCTAAAATGAAAAAGATGAATACACATACATTAATTTAAAACCTTGGCTAATATAAGTTTATACACAAAACAAATCGTAAACATACGAAAGCTATGACAATAGCTTAAAAACAATGCATGTAAACCATCTATCTATACTACAGTTTGTATAAAATGTACAAAATACAAAAAAATGTATGATCCAAAATACTAAGAGCCACGACCTCAAGAGATGTATGTCACTTCTAGTATCCACGAAAAAGTTGAGTCCTACAGCAAACTATCGACACTCTAAACACATAACATAATCCACACACATGTGAGCAATTTAATTACTCAATAAGTGCATTTAAAATACTCACCAAAGTAGTTAATGCATAATTACTCATTCTTTATTATATTTTATGTTCATTATGCGAAAGGGCAATCATCCTTATTTAATCTTTATCCAATTTGTTCTTTAATTCAGCATTGTTTAACATAGAAATTATCTAGGAAGCACAAGCATGCTCATGAGCTCGTGCTGATCAGCACGAGCATTGTGCCACCATTCTGACTTTAAGTCAGTAGGCTAACACGATCCTCATTTTACTTGGCACGAGTTCGTTCCATTTCCAATTTAACCATCATAAGTTATCAACATTGTTTTTACCAATCTTATTTTAACTAAACCTCATCATTTTATCGCATAATTCATCATTTCCCTCAATAATTTCCCAAATCACCTAAACCCTAACTCAAATTTTTACTCAAAACAAATCCTTAGAACCTTACCTTAGGTTTTTGACTCTCGAATAGCACAAAAACTATGTTGCTCTCTCTCATACTCACTCTAAATTAGCAACTAAGGTTCTCTAAGTGTGTTTTGAGTGGTTACTAATTTGTTTCCCGTAGAAGGAAATGTTTCACTCGTTTTTCATTTTGTTTTAACAATGGTCACGCCCCTCGGCACAGCCAGTGCCAGAGGTCGTGCTCTGCATCTTTAGCACGAGTTCAACACTTCTCGTGCTCCAACTCGTTCTAACCATTTCCAGTAGGGATGATGTAACAACCTGGGAAATTTTCGTCTTAAAATTATGATAAATAAATATGTAAACATCAATATATAATAGTTGATCAAGGGTTGATATAAGGTTGACATGAAATAACCAAAGAAAAATAAAAAAGTGCTGGAAATAGGAAGTACACACAGTGGATAGCAAACTACGCGCAGTGGGCACGACCAGTCGTAGTCCACTGTCCACCATGCATGGATTGCTGAAATCTGGAAAAAAAATATGTAAGTTGATGAATCGAGAACTCCAAAGAAAGTTAAAGATACAAAACCTCAACTCTAGAGCGAAAGAGAGGGAGAGAGAGTTGATAAAAGTGAGAATTGACCAGAGAAAGTGAGTTAGAGATTTATTTCTTGCAACCTTCATTCTAAGTTGCTAAGGTATGATTTGATAATGGTTTCCATAGTTTACTTGAGGTTTATGGTTTGGTATTAGCTTATTTATATAAAGTTTAATTGAAGATTTGGTTATTTGAAATGATGAAATGAAGTGTAAGAAACTTGGATTGATTGTATGTATGTGCTAGGAAGGATTTGAAGAAGAAAAGTTGATGGAAAAGAGTGAAAACCTAAGGTTTAGTTAAGGTTTACAAATGGTTGATTGCTAGAATTTGGAAACCTTAGTAATTATATGTATTGAATGGAAATTTATG
>CANYCX010092872.1:0-11108 GCA_948193385.1 Breynia disticha f. nivosa
TTGTTGTTTTAAATAATTGTGCAGATCGTAGGTAGCTATATATCACTGGACCATAGAGTTGATCGGTACCTTCCAGAGCTTACGTAAGAGGACGAGCTCCAGTTGTCATTTTTGTTATTTTGGATTTGTTCATGTTGTACATTTATGTATATACACGCAACTTTTGAGTTTGATTTGTTTTAAAACTTATTTGCTTCTGCTCGTGTTTTGTTTTTAAAATGTAACAGATTTGGGCCGGTGCTTTGATTAATACAGCGTGTATATATCTTTTATTTTCTCTCTCCTCTGTTTTTAGACTTGATTTTATATCATTTTTATAAATTATATGGTTTATCAGGGAAATTGATTTATGAAAATGAGTTCCACATAACTAGGTTTTTCAATGATTAAGCACAACAACGAGGAAAAAGGGTCAGGAGAGGCTGCACTCGTCGATTTCAATTCAGGCTTATAGCAGCCCTAGCGCCACATTGAGCAAGAGGTCTTTGGGACTGAGGTAGTTTATGAATAGGCTCTACCTACGGTGGAATTCAAGATAAAATGGGGAGATTTAGAGGTTGCTCCTGTAAAGATGGAGGACACGAGACTGTATGTCAGAGACCCCCTAGAGGAAGAAAACTTGGGCACGGAGGAAGACCCCAAAATTACTTATGTCAGTGGTTTGCTACAGGCAGATCTACGAGAGGAAATTATTCAGTTGCTATTTGAGTTCAAAGATTGCTCCGCATGGGACTACAAAGACATACTAGGGTTGAGCCAGAGCTTGGTAGAGCACCGCTTACCCATTGAAGAAGATTTTTGGCCTTTCCATTAACCACCACGGAGGATGTCTAAGGATGTAGTACTGAAGGTAAAAGAAGAGATAGAGAGCCTTTTATTGGTAGGTTTTATCCATCTAGCAAAATCTACTGAGTGGCTGGCAAACATATCCCCATAGTAAAAAAGAATGATAAGATCAGAGTGTGTATTGATTTTAGGGACTTGAATTTTGCCACCCCAAAAGATGTTTATGTAATGCCAATGAGTGACATGTTTATTGACGCCACTGTAAATCATGAAATTTTAACATTTTGGGATTGCTTTTCTTGTTATAATCAAATTCAAATCTTTGAAGGTGACATACGTAAGACAACATTCAGATGTCCAGGAGCCATATGAACATTAGAGTGGGTAATAATGTCATTCGGCTTAAAAAATGCAGGGGCTACTTACCAAAGGGCCATGAATCTGATTTTTCATGATCTTATAGGGAAGACTATAGAGGTGTACATTGATGACGTGGTGGTCAAGTCAAAAAGAAAGAAAGACCACGTCGGGCATTTGAGGGAAGGCTTACAACTACTAAGGAAGCATCAGCTAAGGCTAAATCCCCTTAAGTGTGCTTTGGGGTGCAATCAACAAGTTTTCTAAGATTTCTAGTACACCAAAGAGGAGTTAAGGTGGACGACAATAAAACTAAGGCAATTCTACAGACTAGACCGCCCACTAACAATAAGGAATTACAGATATTCCTTAGGCAGGTCAATTACTTACGGCGTTTTATTGCAAATCTTACTGGGAAAACACAGAGTTTTCAAAACTTTTAAAGCTCAAAAAGGAGGAGAATTTCGTATGGAAGCCTAGTCATTAGGAGGCATTTAATAGATTTAAAGAATACTTGTCCAAACCACCGGTTTTGATGCCACCAAGAAGAGACCGACATCTCAAGTTGTATCTTTCAACTGCCGAGGAGTCCATTGGATGCGTCCTAGCATAAAACAATGAAAAGGGGATGAACAAACCAACTACTATCTAAGCCGAACACTTAAGGACACGGAGGTCAGGTATATACCTATCGAAAAAGTTTGTTTAGCTCTATATTTTGCATGCACCAAATTGAGACACAGTATGATTGGTAATCTCACCTAAATGATATCAAAGATGGATGTTATTAAGTATATGTTGACAAGGCCTATTGTTACTGGGAGGATTGGTAAATGAGCATTGGCATTGGCAGAGTTTTCTCTGCATTACATTCCTCAAAAAGTTGTCAGGGGACAAGCTCTAGCAAATTTCCTAGTTGACCATCCAAGCCCTGATATGCCTAATGAAAAGCCTGACCTGAATGTTGTTTTGCCTTGAGAAAACCCCTTGGTCAATGAAGTTTGATGGGTCCAGCATGGAAGACTCAGTTGGAGCTGGGGTTGTTATTAAATCCCCTAAGGGACAAGCTCTAGCAAATTTCCTGGTTGACCATCCAAGCCCTGATATGCCTAATGAAAAGCCTGACCTAAATGTTTTTTTGCCTTGAGAAAACCCCTTGGTCAATGAAGTTTGATGGGTCCAGCATGGAAGACTCAGTTGGAGCTGGGGTTGTTATTAAATCCCCTAGTGGAACTAAGACGTCATTAGCATACAAGCTCCATTTTGCCTACACACAACCAAGCAGAATACGAGGCTCTAATCATAGGCTTGAAAATTTTGAAAGAGCTGGGGGCAAAAAATGTACGGGTGTACGACAACTCATAATTGGTAATGAGACAAATGAGCGGGGAGTACCGTTGTAGCAGTTTTGCTTTGGCCCCTTATTTCACTGCAACCATACAATTACTGGGTAATTTTGAAGAGGTGGTTTTGGAATACGTTCCCAAGAGTCAGAATTGGGAAGTAGATAGCATGGCAAAGGTAGCTTCTGGGATTGACATGTCTGAAGAGTTGATGCACAAGTTTGTCCTTATTCGCAAGCGGAACCACCCATCAATTATTACCAGGGGCATGCCAGTGGAAGTACTGAACATAGACACTGAGGTGGTAGGTGACTGGAGGTAAGCATTTAAGGATTACCTATCTAGTCCAGATGCCAAGGCTCCTTATAAAATCAGGGTAAAAGCATTGCAATACCTTTTGATAGATGACTCCTTATACCACAAGGGATTCGATGGGCTGTTGTTGAAATTTTTAAGTTTCTCAAAAGCCATGTAGGTAATGAAACAGATCCATGAAGAAGTTTGTGGTGCCCATCAAGATGGAAAGAAAATGAGATAGTTGATCAAAAGGAATGATTATTATTGGCCTCAGATCTTAAAAAACTGTATGGAATATGCTAGAGGATGCAAGTAGTGCCAACAACATGGGAAAATTCAGAGAGTACCTACGGTAGAATTATTTCACATGGTTAATCCTTGGCCAATGAAGAAGGTAGAACAGGTGGATGTCATTGAATTTATCAAGGAGCACATAATTCATAGGTTTGGTATCCCGCAGTCCATTACTACAAATTAGGGGACAATGTTTACAGGGGATGCGGTCAAAGCATTCGCAGATGATTATAGAGTCAAGCTCATCAGGTTGACTTCATACTTCGCTCAGGCTAGCAGATAAGCCAAAGCATCTAATAAGGTGCTTATAGGTATCCTGCAGAAAATAATGGAGGAAATCCCAGGGAGTGGCATACCTTGCTGTCAGAGACCCTATGGGCGTATCGCACCTCTAAAAGAGATGTCATGGGCATAAGCCCTTTCAGTTTGACCTATGGGCATGATGTCGTGTTGCCCATGGAAGTGGTGGTTCCATCGTTAAGGGTGGCACAGTAGAATAACCTCATGCCTGAGGAGTTTTCCTATGTTGTGGTTATAGAGCTAGAAGACTTGGATGCAGCAAGGTTGGAAACCCTCAATAAGATGATTTTGCAAAAGCAAAAGGTGTCTAAGGCTTACAATAGGAACTCGTGTGGAAAGAGATATTGCTTGTGGGCACAAAAGACCGAGTTTATGGCAAATGGTCCGCAAATTGGGAAGACCCTTTCAGAATCAAAGAGATTCTGCCTGGGAATGTCTACTCGCTGGAGAGTCTGCAGAGGGAAGCACATCCCATATTCATCAATGGCACATACCTAAAAAATAATTCCCAACTATATGGGAAAATCATAATGTAGAACCTGATGTATTGTGATTTATGAGTAGGCTTTTGGCTACTCTCATCGTTCAACAAAAGCAATAAAGAAATAGGCTTATGGCCATTTCAGTAAAATGTTCGGAAAGCAATTATTCGTTTTGGTTACTCTTCAAACCTCTCAATGGAAGCCAGATGTTTGTCCCTACCTTGGAGTTTAACCTCTGCACACTATTCTTTCGGGTCTCGTAGGCCACACTCATGGTTTGAAAAGCGGCCATCTTGCTAGCAACTTTCTCCCTCTCGGCAGTGTGAACCCCAATTTTACAAATCTCGTTTTCGAATAAACACTGTTTTTTGGCAACCATTTTTTTAAAGCATAAATTATGCGAGAGAGAGAAACTGGAAAAATAGTTTTTCAAACACATTAACAAAGATCAAGGTTGTCCATACACACACAAATAGCGAAATACGGAAGCAATGGAAAACAATTTGCATGACAGGTTAGTACATCTCAATTATACTAAGATTTCATAGGCATTCAACACAATCATGACGCAAAAATTAGGAGCTCAACTTTCTTCAGTATCGCACTGCTTAGCCTTGTCGAAACGTAGTCCCGTCACTAATTCCTGTCACTTTGCACAACATTCAACAACATACAAAGGTGAGTATATACAAATACTCAGTAAGTGC
The DNA here is from genome assembly GCA_948193385.1 of Breynia disticha f. nivosa. NCBI lineage: Eukaryota > Viridiplantae > Streptophyta > Magnoliopsida > Malpighiales > Phyllanthaceae > Breynia > Breynia disticha. The sequence continues at coordinate 4,567 of CANYCX010092872.1, forward strand.
TAACCCTAGTGTTGTTAAGATGAGGTGCATGGGAACCTTCTGTGGTGCATGGGAACCTTCAGCCAACATAGGCGTGCTCATGGAACACGATGCCGTATTCGCACCTTAATTCCCTAATGGCTCACTGTTGCCATGTCCCATACAGTTCTTTTATGTGTTTTATGTGCTAGGGAATCATCCTAGATCATTATCTCACTTCAGATATTCATTAGTACGTTATTCGGGTTAAAACTAAGTTTCTAGCCACAATTAACGTATGTTTAACCTAACCCTATCGTACGTTATTCATCAACAAGTTTTCTACTTTTCCAGGTTAAGAATAACGTATGTTACCATCCAAATAACGTACGTTATCCCTCTTAATGTACGTTAATCCTTGCATTAATGTCAGTTAAGCCACTCCAGAACCATTCTGCCCACTTTTTAATTCAACCCGAGACTTACACATTTCATACACAATTCAAGTAAGTCAACCCAACTATTTTAACCTCTTATTCAACCATTTCACACATCTTATAAACACACACAACATCCTCAATCAAACAACGTAATCATAACACAATCATGCACAAAATCAACATACATTCATCATTTCCTTTTCATGATCAAATTTCACAACCAAACCACAAAACATAGCCTCCATTGCATATCATACAATTCACAAATTCCCAACTCTCAACCAAACATGTATCAAGTCCTCATATAGATATATTCATCCAAGAATATAAACAACACATTACTTTCATTCAAAAATCACTTAACATACAACTTCCTTTACTCATATAGAAAAAAATCAACATACGCACATACATACCTCATTCCATTTATAAACACATATCACATTCCTCATTATCCTCATCAGATCACAAATCATAACATACCTCCACAAGCACAAGTTCATCTAGAACATATAAGCACTCACAATCACATCACTATATAGCCATACAAGATTATACACATTCCATACAACTCATACAAGCACACATGTTGCTCAATCACAAGTCATGCTCATATTATAACCAATCACACACACATTCATTTCCATGCAACCAATATCATGTCATGATGCAATGAATGAATGCATTAATGAATATGCAAATGCTAATACGCAAATGCAATGCTCCAGAGTCTTTCATTTTGCAAGAGAGAGACTCCACTCATCTCTGCTATTTTGGGCACAAATTCTTTTATTTCATAGTCAAGAGAGACTCCACTCTCTTTTCATCACAATTAGGCTAATCCCCTATTTTTTCTTTTCTTCGGGCCTAACCTGGCATCGAGCTCTTGCTCGGCATAAAACTCATTAGGGATAAATCCCTCTGAAAATCAACAATAAGAGCTAAGCTCTTTTGTTCACAATTGGGCAAATCCCTTTTTTTCATAATAAAGAGAGAGTCCCCTTTTCTCGTCTCAAAGTATGAACATACAATCATGCTCATACAAATACCAACAATGTCATGAGTGAATGCACAATATGCATTTCTAATTCCATTCCTTAAACGGTCACTTATGGTCTAAGCCAACACACATAATCATAACCAACATGAATGCATTTTTGCACATCTCAAGCGAAGTCAAGAATTTTCATGATTTATTCACAACTTCCATAAGCCACATGCTTATGAACATTCAACACTTTCATAAAGAATACACATTCACAAGCACCATTTGCAATTCACTCATCCCAACATCGATATAAAGAATCCATAATTCATTTCATTCAAGCCATGCAATTCCTCACTTAACACACCGTATAAGTTACTTACATGAAGTAACTTCACATTTTCCATACAAATCATCAAATTGGCATTCAAACATGTAAAAAAAACTCAAACACATTTTTCCAAACCATCCATACAAGTCATAAATCTCGTTACACAACGTACTTAATTTTAAGTAAACTCACCATCTCATTCAATTTCATTACTAAAACATTTCTATAGTACCTTACCTTCATCAATTTCATTCAACACAAACCAAGCACAGACTCATACAAACTCCAAAGAAATCACATAAGGCATTCAAACAATTCAAGTATTTCATTTAACTCATTTTTGCTACCATTTCAAGCGAAGAAGCACTAATCACATAGGTTTAACCATACAAAGGCAAAACCTATAACGGTAAGCGTCAAAAGTGCACTTACCTCGAACTCCACGAATCTGCTCTTTGCTCGATTCTCGAGTCGGGTTCCGTTTGTTGCCTCCTACACAAACCATGTTGCATTTCACATTATATACATTATCCTACAATTAATTTCTCAATTACTCTTCCATTTAATACAAAATCCCTAAATTTCCCACAAACCCTAAATCCTTCAATCTCCTGAAATCTACCATTTTTTTGTTAAATGTTTATACCCTTAGTAAATAGGATAAAAACCCAACAAAGCCCTACCATTTCCATCTCATTTCACACGAATTTTAGCCTTAGATTAGAAAATCTTACCTTTCCTCTTCTTTGCCTCAAACCTTAATTTGAAAGAATCCGGATGGAGGAATCATATTGTTGTTAATCCGCTGAAATCCACGAGTTAGGAAGAAGGTTTGGTGTTTAGGACACTTTGGAATGGTGTTTTAGGGTTGAGAGAATGTTTGGGAGAGTTGTGGGATGTTTTGTCCCAAAATGAGATGTGTTCCAGCCTTTTGATGAAATTTTTGGACCCCCAATAACGTATGTTTATTTTAAAATTAACTTACGTTAGTCAAAATGAAATTCTGGGAAACCAGAGAAGAATAACGTACGTTATTTCTCAGGAAACATATGTTATTCAACTCAACTGTAGATTAACGTACGTTGATCAAGCACAGCATGTACATTTTCCATTTTTCGACCTCTTTTCACTCCCCGACATACATATTCCTATATACACATTCTTCCCACTTAAATCAAACATTATTCCAACCTAAAATAAACATTTTTCGGGGTGTTACAGGCTTTCGCAAAAGTATAGTCACGGCGCAGGACCGAAATGCGGTTCCTCAAGTTACTGAGGGAAATTTCTGAGTATTGCTAAGGTCAGAACGGAGGAGAGTGTTAACAACAGATATAGCCGACTTTTCTTCTTCCTTAGTCACAGTTGTAAGCTCTAAAGTGAAGAGGTGCAGGAGATTTGTTTTTGCCAATGAAAGATCCTCCTCGGGTATGGCTTCGTTGGTAGGCTGAGTAGGGGAAAGGAACATTCCCTACAAGTTAACTGACACCAGGGGATCTTCCCAATCGGCTGCAGCTTTTGCCTCCAATTGTTGTTTAGGATCGTCAAAGGACTGCCAAAGGAGAGGAGTTAGTATTCAGAAGAGATGTAGTCACAAGACTAGTTCGTCTTACCGGAGGCACGAGTTTAGGTGTAACTTCAGGAGAGCGTAGGTGAGTCCTCCACGACATTGGCAACCACTTTTTCCAGTGTAGCCAGCATTTCAGTATGTCGTGGGTAGATGATAGGGGAAGAGGTCTCGACCAGGGGCATTGGTAAACTTGCCACTGGTGACGCGGGGACACCTGTGCTATGGACTTGGGAACCGACTGAGTCCTCTGTGTCCAAGTCGACTGAGATAGGGGCTGATGGATTTTACCTGGACCTACCTCAGCTAAAATCCTGTTCAATTTCCCAGACTTAGGTTTCGAGGCAAGGGAGGGAGGAGTTTTGCATTTGGTGAAGGATTTGAATGTGGGTTGTTGGAATTAGGGTGAGTCTCGATAAGGGTTGACGTATTGAGGAAGCTAGAGTTTGTGGGGAAGCGTGTGGCGTGTTTGAATTAATAGAGGATGACACTGCATGAGAATTTCCCGCTCTCGAAACAGTAAGTTGAGGAGATCTGGTGCAACTGCATTTTTTGCATCCACGTGTTTTTTCAGTTTAAAAATATTGATCCCCGTGTTACGAACAAAGTCCAGAATTCCTTTATTAGTAATGTTCCTATATACTTGGAGGAGATCAACCCAAGTCCTACTTGAGGGATGAGAAATATAGTCACTCAGATAGAATCGATAATCCAACTCCCCAAATTGTATTCCAAGTTTCATGTTGAATAATAGAAGGCAACATCTTGAAGCCTAAATATATTATGCCTCATAATGTTGGGGGCAATTGTTTAAACCAAATTATATAGAGCCCATAGGATAGCTTACAATGAAGGAAAACCCACAATGACGTCAAGCCTGTGATCAATTACGAGAAAGTCAAACCATAGATTTGCTGAATTAATGAACGAGATTATTTTGGACGCGAAAGGAAGCTCTAATCAGGAGATATTTGATTGGTTTGGAAAGGAAAGAAGACTAATTAGGAGCTTTGATTGATTTACTGCCAAGGGAAACAAAGCCATAAATATGAAAGTGAATCAAGAAAAATCCATTGACAATCATCCTGGAAAAATACTCATCTTTTGCTTCACATTGTGACCAGTGACAATTTTCATTTTCCTAGCAATTTTTAGTTTTAATTTATTCTTGTTCCTTGTTTATTTTTATTATTTGTCAAATTGATAATTTGATTTCATTGAGTCAAGGACCATTGAAAAAAGATCGTCCTAATTTTTTCAGTTAGCAATCGTTTGATTTTCGGAATTTCAAATTTTGCGCGTTTTTACATGTTTTTTGTTTGGAATAACATTAAAACTTCTGACACGCTCTTATTTTATTTTCTAACTCCGTTCGCGCTTTCGTTGTTAGGAAATGACGACGTTTGTCGCCATTGAAATGAGACAAACAATAATTAATTAAAATATATATAATTTTCAAAATTATGACAAACATATAATATTATAAATATATGCATAATTTTTATAAAAAATATATAATTTAACAAAACTTACTCTATCTAAAAAAATTATTTTTATATGTTATATCAAATTAGTGAATTAATATATTTTTAAAAAAAATTAATGATATAACTTCATGTACTGTTGCTATTATCTCGACTTTCTTTTAATCTAGGATTTAAGTTAACGTTTCTGCTTGACGCCGTCTATTTTTAAGACGTAGTTGCAATTTTAAATGTTTTATTTCACAAATTAGTTTGCTCAATGAGATGAATTGATTTTAAGTCCGCTTTTCTTTTAAGACTCAATATCTAAACATTGATTATTAATAAAATTCTATTCTTTAAGGGAAAAAAAGAGAGTTGAATATATTTTCCAATATTATTTCCATTTATTTGTTAAATATTAAGTATATTATCCATATAAAAATCGTTTTATTTTTGTATTAAAATTATGTAAAAACTAAGAGTAAATTAATTTAATTATTAGTCTATTGACCTGAGTTCCTTTCATATTAAAAAAGCAAAATTATCCTTTTAATTTTGACAAGATTTATTCCCAGACACGGCTGAACGCACATGCCACTAAGAACTGTACCTAGGGCCTAGTCGAGTGGAGGATGTAACGCCCTGAAATTTATTAAAATTAATCTATATAAAAAATAGACTAAAACATAATCGAATCGAATAAGAATAGGAAAAATTGTGAATTCTACAGAGGACCTCTCGGTAAAACATTAATTTGAGTTTATGTAATTTATAATTTTAAGATAAAAATATGTTAATAGATTTTAATTTATTATCATATTAAAGTAGACAGCAAGATATATAATGACTCAGAATACTCCTTAATATAAATATTTTTAGGTAAAATTATATCTGTACAGTCAATTAATTTAGTAATGTTTATAAAATAATTCGTAAATATTTTAGAATAAAACTTAGTATTGGTATTATAAAATCTTAGTATTCATGCCTTTATGCGTTTATAACAGAATAATATATTTGTACATATTTTTCTTTAGAAATTATCTATTGTATTTACAGATCAAAATAGCTAATTACATCTCTATTCTTATAATTACACCACCTATATTATAATTATTAATTTTTTAAACATCATAACATAATTAATAATATTTTCAAATTGACTCAGACCTTAAAAGAATCAAATGATTATCATATATTTATATTTTATTATGTTAAAATTCAATAAAAAAATTATTTTATGAACTTAAATAATAATTTAATTTAAATTTTTACTCAAAAAATATTAAAAAATAAAAAAATTTAAGTATATTCAATATTTTTATATAAAAACAATAACATATCATAAATTTTAAATTTGTTTAGGGCCATAATATTTGTTTGGGCCCAAAATAATTTATGCCAATAAGATCGAATGGGACGAGAGGCTTCCGGGCTTTGGCCTAAGTTGGTTGTAACGCCTCCATTTTTCGATAATTTTGGATTTTTATGGAAAATTTTATAAAAATAAGAGGAAATTTTTCGTTCAAGTATTTAATTATAAATTGGTGGAAGAGTGTAGAAGGATATGAGATTTTAAAATCGGGCAAAGTCAGGAAAACCAGGAGAGAGAAAATCGAAAAGAGAGCAACGGTTGAGCCGAGGGTAAAATCGTCAATTCTCAATTACATATATATATATGTATGCCATCTTTCTCCAATTCAATCCATTTCCACGATCTTGCTTCCAATTACCAAACTAAAATTTCCAAAACCTTAAACCGAGCTAGAGTTCAGCGAGTTTTGGTGATCGGGCG
>CANYCX010092914.1:0-12782 GCA_948193385.1 Breynia disticha f. nivosa
ACATAACACAAAATTAAATTTTATATATCATTCAAATAATAAACATTTGACTAATTATTTTATAATTCTATTTTACTATATTTTCATATAATCATGCTATGATTATTGTAATTTAAGAATTTTCCCTTGCATTACTCTTGGAAGCTTAATAGGTAGATCAATGTCAGTAGCATCGATCTTTATCTTTTCTTTTAGTCGAAGAAATTTTAGAAAAAGAGTCAGATTAGTTTATGAATCAAGGGCATTGAGTTTCAAAGAAATTTGATATCAACAGATCAAAGTCTGTATGCTTCTTCTAGTGTTCTTACAGAGCCAGGGTCCTCTAACACTTCTACAGAGCCAGAGATCGAACTCTGTAGACTCAGTGTGTTGATTGACTCTCTTTACTGCTGAATCCACAGGATATCGATCTTTATCCAAAAACTTTTAAGTGGTGCAGAAATATTCGTTTACAACAATAGCATTTGTGACATGTGGGATGGGGCCTTTCGGTGGCCACCATTTTTGGTTGATTTCAATCTCCAACATTAATCCCACTGAATGCATTTGTATTTGCTCTAAGAAGCATTTACTTTATGTGGGATAAAAAAGTAAAAGGGAAAAATTATTCTTCAAAAGTAAAAAAGAAAATTAATTTTACTTTTGCATGTGAACATAAACATAAATAGTACTTATAATGTTTTTGGCATGTGAAGAATATGGATTAACCCTCTGTTTCACTAACTTCAAAGCCGTGGGAGACTACAAAACCACAAGTGTTTTTTTGGCTTTACTTCCTGAAAATTAGAGCTCACAACTCTTTTTCTTATCTTCATTTGTCCTTTGATACTGTCATGATAATGATCGTTGGACTTTTTGTTTTGATTTGTAAGTGATTATGTTTCTAGAAGAAAAGTTCGAAACCAGACCTCGCCTGTTTTGACGGTTTGATATTAGAACTGACAACTCTAAATTGATTCTAGTTTTTGTTTGCCGATTTATGAGACCGAACCCAGAACCGTAACTGGTCATATCTAACCGTTAGATTTCAGTTCTGATTCAAAATTTTCACCTCAAAGTTCACATTGCAAGTCCACCTGTTTCTTGCTTCTTTTGACTGAATACGTACTGAATAATTCGACAAATGTCAGAAATATAATTCTCATGTGTAAGAGCTATATTTCATGAAGTCAAGAATTCCACCCTACGAAGTTTTTGAAACATGAATACGACATTCTTAAATGTCAAATACATGAATCACACATTCAATAACTAGAATGTTAAAGTTCAAAACAAATCAGGAGACATACCTGTTCTGTCATTTGCCAACAAAAAAATCTACAGACCTCTTGAGAACTCGTAAGGAATGAACGCAAGACTTCCCAAGCCATTCTACTCACCATAGAGCTCAGCATCGAATCAAATTTCATACGAGAATCTTGATTTTAGTTATAGCCAGAAGAAAAAGCTGAAAACATTGTTCATTTGTAGAAGAATCCAAGTAAATGGAAGGTTAAGCTGAGTTAAGCATAACTTTGCCAATAACTTCTGCTCATTTATAGCATCTCATTTAAACAAAGATAAGTCCAACCTGCCAGCATAACGTATTGGTACGACTACATTGTTTCAAAACCAAAAACAAAAAACAAATAGTATAAATTATAGCTCTACCTTATATTGATCCATAATACTCTCAACTAAACCAACTAGTAATCAACGGCAAAAAATCACCAGTTCGAGTGACATGATGTTACTCCAGGTGGGAGGCGATGATCGTGCTAAAATTCTTCAGCAGGAAAGTGAATTCGTCAAACAAGCATCAATTGTCATGAAAACTAACGGATACAAGAGATGAGATGTAGCCCTGTAACTTTGGTACCAGCTAAATTTAAGGAACATTCATAACCTTGATGGACTGCAACATGTCCGATACAGCAACAACTAGGTCGCCTGATTTAATCATTCCTCTGGCCTTAAGCAGGGAAAAGGTCTTGTTAAGGTTGCTTTCCATATCATCGGAGAAGCTCAAGCGGAATGGTATCAGCCCCCACTGTAAGTTTAGGTGTCTCCGTACAGAAGTTGAAGATGTGAAAGCAAAGATTGGGCAGTCTGGACGGCAGCGCGACAAGAGCGATGCCATGTGACCAGATTTTGTGTACACAAAAAGTGCATCCGCAGCCAAATTGTTAGCTGCAAAATCACAAGTCAAACAACATCAAGATCCAGGCAAAACTTCAGTACCAAGTAATGGCAGACAGAGAACAATTTGCAAAAAGAAGGAAATAATTACAGCAGAACTAACAGATCTAAGCTTCAGAAAACTGCACCATTTATAATTGGCTGAACATTGATTAATGAAGATGACGTACTGGTGATATCAAATACTCAAACTGTGAATGCTATTGATAGCTTTCTGCTTAGTTAGTCATTAAGTATGATATCCAAATTTTTATATAAGCTGAGCCAAGTTCACCGTCGTGGAAACCTCGCAGCTTCAACCACCCTCTAATTGACAATGGCTATGAGCCTATTTAACAGTAAAGTTACTCAATTCTAAAGACGCAAAATAAAGTTTGCTTTGAATGTATACCCATCTTGGCAGCAGAACTGCAAATCTCCTCAGAAATATTGTCAGAAAATGAGGATCCAGTTGGTGGTAGTTCCATAGCTTCATGGCATTTCACTTCTCTCCACCATTTCTCAATTCTCACACTTACACTTCTCAGAACAGCCAGTGCCTTCTCTGGGTACTGGCCCATGGCAGATTCACCTGAAAGCATCAAAGCATCTGCTCTTTGCCTAACTGCTTCAGAAACATCAGCTACTTCCGCTCGGGTGGGTGTAGGATATTCAATCATAGATTCAAGTAGTTGAGAAGCAACTATAACCGGCTTATTTAGCTGCCTGCAAAGTTGCACAATCCTTTGCTGGGTTGATGGGACTTGTTCCAAGGGTATCTGAGCACCCAGATCTCCTCTAGCAACCATAGCTCCATCTGATGCCTGGATAATCTCTTCCAAATTTTTCAATGAGTTAATACTCTCTATCTTTGCAATGACAGCTATATCACTGCAGCAAAAAACTATATGTGTGAATAGCAATCAGAAAATGTAAAGAATTGTTGTTACCAATTTACTGGTGAAGCTTAATAGAACAAAAAAAAAAATCAATGCAAGACAATAATATCTCCAGAAACTCTATTTTACAAAAGTGCAGGCAGGGAATAGTGCAGCAGAGAAATCAACATTAAAACAAATAAATATCCAGAGAAATCACATGAAAACAACAAATATACAGGTTATGGACGACCAATTTTGCCAAAGATTAACAGGAATGGGTGATGCCAGATCCAAACCAAAAAAATAGCTGAAAATTTATAATGGCTTAACTTTTCTTACCTATCACGAGAACGTGCAGCTATGTAGCTCTTAAGATGCTTAATAACTTCTGCAGACTTGACAAATGAAATTGCAATAAAATCAACACCACCTTGAATCCCAAAGTCAATATCCAACCAGTCCTGGAAATACAAAAAAGCTTGAGCAACCACTTAGTGAAAGGTAACTTTTATTTAGAATGCAATTCTCTACTTAATCTTAACCCCACATACATGATAGCTCGATTTGTATTCACATTGCACATCTCAAACAGGATATTTAAATGATTCTAAGAATTAAGTAAGTTTGTTTAAGAATTATGTTGTACTAACAGAATTGCAATACAAGTATCTAATGAATCTCCCTATTCAAACTAACAAATAGGCAAACTAAAACCATTCAACATCTACTATTAAGCAAATATTCTACACAAAAAAGTAAAAGAAAGCTTGGAAAAATGATGAACCTTAGAGGTAAGAGTAGGAAGCATAGCATTTCGTTCACAAACAAGACTCCCATCTCTCCAAAACGTCAAATTAGCACGTTGCAACAACAATCCAGGATCAGTACACCTACACTTCACATCTGGCCCAATTTTCTCAATCACCTCGAACCTCACCATACCTCCATCCACAAGCAGCTCATCCCCAACTCTAACATCTATAATCACACCAATACAACAAATTCACAACTACAACAACCACAAAAAAAATCTAAATCACACCATCACTGAAACAAACAATACCTTCCGCGAACCCATCATAGCTCACATTAATAGTTCGTTTCGGCCTAGGAAGCTCAAATGCCCTCACACTGAATGTCCAAGTTTCACCATCCTACACAAGAAAGGAATTCAATTATTAGTAACAGCAAGTCATTTTCTTTTTAAAAATAAAAAGAATGAATAACAGAAATCTGCATTTAAAAGTAAGAATCATCGTCTCTACTTTTTCAGTAAGCCAAATATATCATTTCCTCCAAACAAAAAAGTGTCTACGTTTTCACAATGCTGCAAAAACTTATTGGTTGAGTGGAGAATGTCGTATAGTTATTTTAGCGGTGAATATTGAGTGGAATATACCTCAGCCTTAGCAGAAGAATCACCGCCAAGATCCCCCATATGAATCTCACTCCCTTCCGTATCCAACATAATCGCAACCGCAAACCCTTTCTCCTCATTCAACTTCCTCACGCGCTCAATCACGAGCTTATGCCACTCCCGCGTCCCGTGACACATATTTATCCTCGCCACATTCATTCCTCCCACCGCCACCGCCTCCAGCTGCTCCGACCCACACGTAGCGGGTCCGATAGTGCAAATCAGTTTCGTACGCCGCGTGCTGCGGAATCCATTCTCCTTGAGCTCAACCTCCGTTACGGCGTCCACCTCGATTGAGGTGGCCTCTGGTGTCGACAGGAGCGAGGGGACGTCATGGGAGTTTAGGAGTTGCTGTGAGGCGGCGGCTTTGATTGAAAGGGGTTTTGGTGAAGAGATGGGGAATGGTAAGCAGTGGTTGGAGGGTGGTGGTGAGAGGGAGGGTTTGAGGAAGGAGGGAGTTGTGGCGGTGAAGAAGTTGAGGGATTGAGAAGACATTTTGGAAGAATGAGGCGTGTTTGGAAGGAGAGAGGGTTTAACTTTCAAGTGCTGTGCCTGTGCGGGGATTTCGGAGACGTCGCCAAACGGGACTTCAGTCTTCCCTCCATAACCGACAAATTACAATCCTCCTAATTTCCATCACACGTCCTCTTTCTTTTCTTTTAAACCAAATCTGACACTTGAAATTACAAAATTCCACCATGGTACCATTGGCTTTTACTGTGGAGCCTATATGAATTAGGGGTGAGTAACCAAACCGCTTTTATTAATTTTTTTTGCAGTTCGGTTTGGTCTTGGTTTGGATTTTTTTCAACCCGTCATGGTTCGGTTTGGTTTCAGGTTGGTGAATTCTCAACCCGAATCCAAACTAAACTGACTATTATATAAATTTTATATTAATAATGTTATATCATATGTTAATAATGTTTATTAAATTTAAACTTTGATGTTTTTATTAAAAAATTAACTTTTACAATGTTATATCTAAAATTATAATTTTACTATACTAAAAAATAGAAATACCATAAGTAAAAAAATATTATTAAACTAAAAAATAAGACATTTTGAGAGAATTTAATTGAAATTTACAATTCCTTTCAACCCGCCAATCAAACCAACTCAAACCGCTAAGAGTGGTCTAGTTTAGTTTGGTCTGTAAGAAATGATTGATTTTGTTTGGTTTGTCATTTTTTTAACCCGCCATAATCGGGTTAGTCTGAGAATTACTTCCCAATCCGACCGCTGCTCACCCCTAATATGAATGCAAAAAATGGGCTAACTTCAAAATGTGAGTGACAAATTCGGTGAAAGAAAAATAAGGGGACCATTTCAATCATTTTCCAAAATATTAGGTGTAAATTTGTAACTTGTGAATTGTCTGAGGGCTTTGAGTCATGGTCAGATTTGGTGCTGCCATTGTATAACAACTTTGCTTAGTTGGCTAAATTTTATTGGTTGTTTAGTCTATTTGGTATACTTTTAATAGTGAGGGACGAAATAGGTAATATTCCAGCTTTTTGATCCCCCAACTAAACAAACGCATTCCCTGCCAAAGTGGGGAAGACGTAAGTGCTCTCCACCTTCTCCAACTGCTTCCTCTTTCCTTAATCAAACCCACCATTTTCCTCACACATAAAAAATTAAAGACAAATTATTATCCTCATTTCCCTCTCACGTCAAACCCAAATCAACTATATTTCATTTTCCAATCAAGGTTCAATCTTTCATACCATATTTAACCAAAAAAACAAAAGTTTCTTTGTTTTTTTTCTTTGATTGTTTATTTAATTTGTGTATGTCGATCATGAATTGAAATTGGTAATCTTGGTTTTTTATATTTTGTTAGGGAGAAGCGAAAGATGGGAGCTTTTATATCAAGGTTTTGGTTCATGTTGTTTCCTGCAAAAGAGTACAAAATAGTTGTTGTAGGGTTAGATAATGCTGGCAAAACGACAACTCTTTATAAATTGCATCTTGGCGAGGTTGTTACTACTAATCCTACTGTTGGTAGTAATGTTGAGGAGCTTGTTTATAAGAACATTCGATTCGAGGTGGGTTATTGTTTTTATTGATTTTTGTTGTTGAATTTTTTTTTTGTTTAACTTGGTTTTTTTGGATCATGCTTTTGGAGCTTAAAGAATGGTTCCTCTATTGCTTTTACTGGTGATATGTTATTTGGAGTTGAAAAGATTGTTTTTTGAGGTTGAGTTTGATGCATGATCTATCATTTTAGTTCTTCTGTGCCTTCATCCCTTGTTGAAGATATGGTGGTTTTGCTTGTCTATTGAATTGAGAATATTTTCTTGTGCCGACTCAAATCATGAATCATTGTCTTGAACATATATGCGCGTCCGAATTGATGGCTTTAGTCCCTGTTTTGCTCCCTAGGATTTGCCTTACCCTTTCAATTATATCTTCGCAATCTGAGTTGATGTCTGATATTTATTTCGCGTATCTGTTTGTGTATGCCATCATCTAGCGAAGAACGCGAGATTGAATGTTTGTAGAATTAAGGATTTCAACTTTCTGACGCGATAACATGTTTTGTTCAGATATTGGTAGCACACAAATACGTGATTCTATGGCATGAATGTTTGGTAGTCATTATGTTTTCAAGTCGAGCATAGAATTTTAACATGTTCCAATGCTTCTTATTCAGGTCTGGGATCTTGGCGGGCAAGACAGGCTTAGGACGTCGTGGGCAACATACTATCGCGGAACTCACGCTGTTATTGCGGTGATAGACAGCACAGATAGAGACAGGATTGGTATCATGAAGGATGAGCTCTTTCGATTGCTTGGACATGATGATTTGCAGCAATCTGTTATACTTGTATTTGCAAATAAACAAGACCTGAAGGAAGCAATGACCCCTGCTGAGATCACAGATGCACTTTCCCTCCACAGTATCAAGAGCCATGATTGGCACATTCAAGCTTGCTGTGCATTAACTGGTGATGGTCTCTACGATGGCTTAGGATGGATTGCTCAACATGTTTCTGGGAAGGCACAAAGTTGAATGGCAAAACTGATACGAAGTCTCTGTATTATAACATCCATGTGTATTCATTTTTCATGAAGATTGTTTTCCACATTGAAATTGACCTGAAAAACTTCCTACAATGAAGCTTTCTTCAAAGGTTGCAGAATGAAACATTCGTTGAAAAACTTGTCAATGATGGAATTGTTACTGTAAAATTACTTTTTTTTTCTGCACAATATACCATTACATCAAACAATCTCTGAAAGTCGTGTAGAGCCATGATCACACAAGTTGCAACATCAACAATCTATCAATTACATCAGCACTTGAACCCCAACAATATCAGAGAAACCAACATCTGCAGCCTTGAGACTCCTGAGGACCTTCAAACCACCGTTCCCACTGTGGGTTCATAGGGCCATTTGTTCTGTTAAAAGTAAATTAACAGGCACAGTTAGATGTGAAGGAGGCAGTGTATATAGAACAATGAAACTTTATGTTAAGGCGATTACACAGGAAGAAGAGGATCGGGGCAACTTTCCACTTTGCTCAGCAGTCTGAGATGAACAAAACACAATTTTAGCTTCCCAATCGAGTGTTTTCTTAGATAATAGTAAGATAATCAAATTAGATCTCCAGTACTCGATGTTAAGCATTTGGAGCTTTTGCACATTTTTCACACTTACTCCTTGCTTGCCGCGGAGGCTCTCTCCATCTTATCTAGTTGCTCTAGCTCCTCCTATGCAGGAATGCAGGAAACCAAAAGAAATAAAGGGTCAGTTTCAGAATTGAAGCAATCTTTGTCTCCTACTCTACTGCACTTAAAAATCAAGCTAATTACTGATGTAAAGAATATAAAGTCATTAATGATAGGCGAGACTGAATATAAAGTCATTAATGATGTAAAGAATACTGAAGGAAAATCATGTTCATTTTCGTTATCGGTATATTCTATCGTAATAAACTTCCACCGGCAAAAAAACTGCAATAACCAGCAAACATACACAACAGGAAAACCCCAGCAAGACTACACTAGAGTAAAAATTAAGTGCTCATACGATATCAAACATAGGCTACAGAATCACTTATGCAACAGCAAATTGGAATGCAATCCACAAGCAATACTCTAACTTGCGTTTGAATTAATTGTAACGATTGATGGGAAATCCCATGTGTAAAATTACTAGGTTGCTAGGTGCAGTACACTATAATATCAGGGGAATTGGGGGCCTTTGCGGTCCAAAATAATCTCTTTCTACAACTCTACAGCCAAGATGGTTCGTTAAGCTATGCTATCTCAATTTCGCAATGCCTTTCAGTATTCCGTACCGCAGATCCTACATCTTTAGACAGTGCATCTACAGAGAAATGAACTCAAAACCTAGAAAGAACACGGAGACAGGCTAGCTATTTGACATCATCACC
The DNA here is from genome assembly GCA_948193385.1 of Breynia disticha f. nivosa. NCBI lineage: Eukaryota > Viridiplantae > Streptophyta > Magnoliopsida > Malpighiales > Phyllanthaceae > Breynia > Breynia disticha. The sequence continues at coordinate 8,861 of CANYCX010092914.1, forward strand.
ACATAAGTACAGTTATAGCCATATTATGACTTCTCCAACAACCAGCTTTGTATATGAAGTAACATTCCCTTATTATGTTTCCCTTCCGGAGAAACCTATGGCGACTGCCCGGTTGCCACAATATGAACAATAGTACCCTCGTACTTCCCTTGAAAACTCAAACAGATGTATTAATCTTCAGTTCTCCATCCCGATAATCCATCTGATCTAAAAAGATAATAGAACTTCAATGTTTCAAAAGTTCAGTATGCAACACTCTGTTTCAACATTTACCATCTCCAGTTCAGCCTCTCTAAATTCTGAAAAGATAAATACCGGCAGCAAAAATCTCACAAACTACCTATCTTACACCCATTTTCATCCATAACACTGTTAATGTTCCTAATATCCTTCACCATGTAAATTAAAACATGACACAGTAAACACCAAGTGACATACCCAAGATTTTGGCCTGAAACGGACACCTAACCGGAAAATCAATTGTGTCTCATACTGATCCCTAGAAACTAAGGAAAACTACAGATTTTGACTGAGGCGTTCAATTCTCACTAGCATAATACATCAGCTAAAGTTACCTACACAATAAAAATGTAATTGTCCCACCAGTTCTGAGTAATGTTCCCCAAGAGCCTACATAGATTCTGAAGGCCAAAACTCAACAGTTCAAAATCCAAACCATCCAATCTACCTTGGTCCTTTACATAACAAAATAAAAAATGAGGCAAAGCCACTTTTCAAATACAACTTAAAACCACTCTGGTTTAAATAAAAGAATTTCAGCAAATTCTCCATAATGAAGAACACATAATGAAGAAAATGACAACAGCTCAATTCAAGAAAAGTTAACGCTTCTGATTCAAACACAAGTACATAAAACAATAAAACCAAAGTATCAAAATTTGAGCACAGGCATATTAATCAGTAACAAAAGCATCAAAATTTGAGAAAATAAAGAAAAACCAACCTCTAAAAATCTAGCTTCTTGCTCAAGTTTTTTTAGCTCAGCTTGAATCCGATGCTTTCCTCTAGTATCAGTAGTATTATTAGCAGAAGCCAAAGAGTCAACGCGATGGGTGATCGGACCCGAAGAATCGGACCTATCCGATTGCATCTCCAAAACTAAAACCAACCCAATCACTCAAAACTAATAAAGCAAACACCTTTATGCTCAAATAAGAAAAAGATACAAAATTGACTGTCTGTGTAACATAAAAGACTTCAGAAGAAAAGAAATGACCAAGAAAAAATCCACATGGATCCCATTAACAGTAAGCAGAGTTAAGAAATGGAAAGAAACATTGAAAGAATCAGGGAATTGTCAAGTGTTAAAAAGAGCTCCAAAGAGAGAGGGAGAGGTTTGAAAAGAGAGGTTGCTTTGTGGTTTTGGTTTGGCTTTTGTGTTGAAAAGGGAATGTGAATGTTGAGACAGAAGAGAAGTGAAAGTTGGTGCTCTTTTTTCTTTCTTTCTTTTTGTATAATCTGATCAGTTTTTTAATTTTTTTGTTGTGCTTTTTTTGTCTGGATTTCTTTTTGAGTTCAATTTTGTCTTCTCTACTCTATTTGCTTTTTCCAAGTTTTGAATAATGATATAAATTCAGATCGAACTAGTCGGTCGAATCGGCTACTGACCTGGTCTTCGATTACTATTCAAATCCGTTTTTAAGCTGATCGGTATTAAATCGTTAAAAATTAGTGAACTTGACCGATTTTAAGTACTAAAAATATAAATAATTAGTAAATTAAATAATTTTGTATATTTTTATTTATTTATTTATATTATTTTTAAATTATCAGTTCGACTAGTGAAATACTAGTTCGACTAATAAACCAACTATTCATTCTCTTTTCTAGTTTAGTCACTGATCCGATTTTGATAACACTTGTTTCGAATTCCCTTCTATACTAATAAATTTTTATTTGATATAATTAAAATATATTTAAAATTTTAATTTATTCAATAATAAAAAGTAGTTTAATTTTACGTAATTTATATAATTATAATAAAATAAAAATAATAATCATTAAAGACTGTCTTTATAGTAAAATTTACTTATTTTCTCGTTGCATGTCATTTCAATATTTCATTAATTTTGTCATTACATAATGTTTTTTTAGCAAATTCCATGTCATATATGTTTTGAGATTTATTTAGTAGTTGTAAATTAGATGTGTTAAAAGAAATTATTATAATTTAATTCTTAATTACAGCATGATAGTCATGATTTTGTATATATTAACATATATTACTAATAAATTGAGAAAAAGATAAAATACATTAAAAGTTTTTGTTTTCACATGACGGTCAACTGATAAGGTCAAACCTCTAGCCTAAGTCTTGAAAATTTTTGCTATAAGACTCCATCTGACCCAATAGTCAAACATATTTGCCTAATTTTGATTAGTTTAATTTTTTATAAGATTATTAATAAATTTAAATTAAAAAGTAAAAATTATTGTAGTAAAATTGAATATTTATATGATTAAACTTAGAATGAATGAATAATAAAAAACTCAAAATCTTTTATAGTATAGGTTTCGTTAGTTCGATTATAAGTAGTGTTACCATTGGTTATCGTCAAATTTGACCGTTAGACGTTATAATTATTGACTCGCCGAATTCAATGTCTCGCTGTAATATATTTCTGCATCTATGACAATATTTTTTTATGGAATTCGAGTTGATGAGCCTTTACGAACCCAAATTTCAAGACGATAACTACAACAATCCTCCAATTGTCTATCCAATTCCCAAATTCCACTCAACAATTGCCTGTTCTTGTTTGCTTCCACAAGCACTGCCCCCACCACAGCACTACATCTCCCTGTCTGCAATCAGCAATATGCCACTTCCTTATCTTAATGAACATAAAAGACTAGACAGTCCAAGCACCAAGTATGCCAGCCTTTTCACAGTTCAGTCTAATGAAGAAGACAATACCATTCTGTTCCCCAACTGCTTGATACCTTCAGGACTAGGAATGTTAAAGCCAAGTTTCAAAAGCCGTTGTTGGTATAACACAGACAAACTGTCGAGACTAGACTCATTTGTATCTCAATTTTTAGTCCATGGAGAGGACGACTCACCTGACCATGTGGCTGATCCAATACCTTCGAGTCCTGGCACGCCAAAGCCTCCCTCACCGGACCCTGACATGCCCTTGCCTAATCCAGGAAAGCCTACGCCACAAGTGGAGCCACCTTCAGATGAACTGCCTTCTTTGCCTGAGCCCCCTGAAGATTTACCTCTTTACATCCCGCCGGATATATGGTGGCCTCCAATGGTTCACTTTGTTCTTCTCCATGAATAGGCCTCATCAATTCTAGTTTATTGTTTTAAGCGAGTGAATTTGTTGGCACTGAATTACTGATGGTGTGCTTGTGCTTTCTTTATAGTATTGATTTTGTGATGTAGAATTCTGCAATTGTTGTAGAACTAGAAACTGGTTTGTCATCATTCGACAGATGACTATTAATGGACCAGGCAGAAAACCCTCACAGTTAATGTATTCCGTTCAGGAAAGAAATATGAGATTAAAATTGGAAAAGGTCAAAAAGTTAGAAGCTACGTGTTGAACAAAGAGTGCCAAGAACTAAATATTAACATGCATGAACAACAGATGTCACAATTTAATGCAATTGGATCGTGAAGAGATCACATGCATATGAGAGATTCCTAACTCTCTCAGTTTCTCTAGCCCCAACTCTGCAATAAAAATGTCTGCTGCTATGGCTTCAATCTCCTCCAACATCGTGAAAAAAGCAGTACCATTTGGCAAGCGAAACTCACTCCCTGCAAAACCATCACCAACAATGTTCCCAATCAAAAACTTGATTCCAACGAACTTATTTCTTGCCGGAAACGAATACAACATCCCTCCGGAAATCCCAGGCAAGGAATTCCCAACAAGTCCAGCTCTCAATC
>CANYCX010093141.1:0-12761 GCA_948193385.1 Breynia disticha f. nivosa
TGGAGATGCTTAACAGTGATTATATGATCATAAAAATGGCCAAGCCACGTCATCTTAATTTGTTCTAGAAAGCTGCCAATAAACAATACCTTCAATTACCAATTTTATTCTTACGAAGAACAATAATGATTCGAACAAGGCCAAGATAGAGACACAACTCATCAGTGCGGCGCTCAGCGACCAGTCGTCTAGAAAACTCCCAACCGGATTGTTGCATAATAAACGGTGGCGGAAGCGGCTCGCTCCGTAGCCTCAGCGGCTTCCTCTGCTGCGTCGACATCCTAAACTGCAATAAAATTAGGTTTTTCCCTTTTTTTACTTTTCCAAGTTGGAGCAACAAAAATTAAACGTGCACTGCAGAACAAAATCACCCCGATTTGGTAGTTTTTTTGGCAGTTTTTAAGCGGTTTGGTTTGGTGATGATATGGTTTTTCATCAACACGCGATTGGTTGTTTTGTTAATGGAGAGAGATAGATTGGTTATCCGAAATGAAGGCAATTATATAAATTATTATGTTTTGAGTTTGAAATAATATGAATGTTAATTTATTTTATTTATTTTTGTTGACTTTTGTTGATTGACTAGATTCTAGTTCACAATTATATAAAATGTCAGATTTCATGTTATAAAATACAAAATGTTATTTTTTATTCTCTTGATATATGAACAATAATGAACAACGATGAACATTAAACATACCCCTGACATTTTTACAGTTGCAAACTCAAAATCGAGCATTTTCATATTTTTAACATAAATGAACAAACTTAACTGACATTTCTATCATTTTAAATACAAACTTGTACATTTATGTAATTTTTTTGAATTAGACTTGCTTGCGAAACGAATAAACCCATAAATCACCTCTTAACATAGACTCAATATCTCTTTAGTTTCTTAACTAATTTCGTATCTTTTCAGTCAGTGTTTTAAAACCCGGACTGACCCGACCGATCGGACCGAAAACATGGTGACCCGGTAGGTAAATCGGTCTGGATTGACATTAAGGACCGGAATTACATTAAATCTGGTCAAACTCATTCGACCCAACCGATTCGATCATGACCCGTGACCCGACCGGTTCATGTAAAACCCGTATTTGACAAAAAAATTCTAATTTAAACTTAAGTTTTCACATATTTTACCAGTTTTTTATAATCAATTTAATTATTTCATAGTTATGTTGACTCTTATTTCTTTTGAATTTATTTAAATTTAGTTTTTATGGTTTTTTTATTTTTCTTTTTTTGGCTTTATGAAACATATAAATACATAATTAATAAATAAATATATGCAATATTGTATAAATTATAATTGTCATTTATATTTATTTTTTATATAAGTAGGACTCCATAGGGAATATTTTTTTAAATGGTTACTTTTTCGATATATAAAATTTAATTAATGTTCATTTTTGTTTTCATCATCCTATTGTATGTCGGATAATGTTATATTTTATTAATAACTTTTTAATTATGACAGGACTCACTCATGCATACAAACATATTTGTGAATTGTATTTGCCTTTAGATTATAGACATGTTATCAAATTTAGACTTGTTTGTTTTTATGCATTTTGAGACGATAGTCGATAGTAAATTGTTCATCGAGTCAATTTCCCGGGCTAGATAATATTAGTTTAGACTTGTTTATTAAGATTAAAGGATGTTGAACTCAAAAATATGTTGAAACTTTTTTGTTTAATTAGTTTGAGGATACTTTTCTAATTAAATAATTATTTTATCTTAAATTATTATATTTAATAATTATTTTTTATATAATTATTATTTATCCGGTCCAACCAGTGACCCACCGGTTGAACCAGTGACCCAATGACTCTGCTCCTAGTCTGGGTCGCTGACCGGGTCGGGTCTTAAAACACTGTTTTCAGCCACTTTAACTTTTAAAATCATTGCATTTAAATACAAATATTAACACCGTTAGTTTTTCCATTAATTTGGTAAAAATAACATATTTTGTATCCTCTCAACCCTAAACTTCTAAATATGTAATATTTCACAAAAAATCATGACATTCTGATAAATTAATAATATTGTTCAAAACAACTGAAAATGTTTTAGACATATTTTGGACTATATTATTAATTTATCAGAATGTCATGATTTTTTGTTAAATATTACGTATTTAGAAGTTTAGGAGTTGAGAGAATACAAAATATGTTTTTCACCAAATTAACAAAAAAACTAATGGTGTTAAAAGATTTTAGAAGTTAAAGTGGTTGAAAAGATAAGAAATCAGTTGAAGGGACTAGAGGAATAATGACTCAATGTTCATGGGTGATTTATGGGTTTATCCCTTGCGAAACCATCTATGTCTATGGCATAGTTTGGTATTGAGGTGGGAAAAGGAGCGGTGACAAAATAGAGTTTTGTAAACAGTAATTTTAAAATAAAATTTTATAAACACAACTATTGTGTTTGTTATGATTTTTAGTTTAATAAAAATTTTTGAATAAAAATGTATTAAAATTGTTGTTAACAATCTAAATGACCAAAATATCTTTTTTTATAATAAAACATATAAATATGAGTAAAATATATACAAATAATATAAAAAATAATTTAAAATGAAAAATAATAGGTAATTAAACATACAGATGATAATTTTTTATTCCTAAAAAATAAAAACTAAATATTTTTTATCTAAATATAAAGTCTATTTCGTTGTCTCATCAAACTAGAAGTAATTTGGTTCCTTATGACGTTCATTTCATGTTGCCTCTCATTGTCAGATGTATCGACTTCTGGCGTTTGCTGAACATCTGACATTATATCAGATAGTGCAAATTTAGGATTGTCATCAAACTTTTGGGACACATAATCTTTAATTGAATATGTCTGTATATAATTATGCAATGTTATTGACGCAACAACAATATTCCTTTGAATCTAAAATGGATAACGGGAGATGTTGTGTAGAATCTTCCATCTTTTTTTTATACTCCAAAAGTCTTCTCAATACAACTTCTTAGAGATGAATTAGATTTGTTAAATATTTCTTCACGTCCTTTAGGTGGCTCACTATGTTAAAATTCTGATAAATGATATCTTGTTTTCTTGAAAGGACCAAAAAATCCTAACATATGAGCATATCCAGCATCTATCAAATAATACTTACCTAAAAAGAATATTTTTAATAAATAGAACATATAATTTTAAAAAATTATACTTTATAATCAGCATAAATTGCCTCAAGGAGGATGAGGAAACTTAAATTTTGAATTAGATGTTATAATAGCGAAAACATGAGCATCATGAGTTGTATCTTAACATCTCGCTAGTACAAAAGTAAACATCATGTCGAAGTCACAAACATCCATCACATTCTGTGTAGGTATACCTTTTTTGCCAATAAATGGTACTTAGTCTTCCACAGGAATACATGCATGAATATGTGTTCCGTTTATTGCTTTAATGCAATTCTGAAAATTCATAAAATAAAAAACTTGAATTCTTGAAATTATTTATACACCAATATATTTAAAAATATTACCTTAAAATGCAGCATATATATGGGATCACAATTGATATGAGATGGAATTTATTTGAAAGTGAGATCATCAAACTTAATGATATCTTTAGCTAACAACCATATTATTGCTAAAACCACCCTTAAGCACCAATTAACTGTCTCACCTGAATGTTGATACTTTTCACAAACTTGTCTATTGGATGCTCGTAAAGCAATTGTATACAAAAAACATGCATAATTTTTCAAGAACTGACATTCGCCTGAATGGCTAAAGACCATATTTTATTTCTAAATCACTACGTAGTTGAAGTAGAGTCCTTTTTTCATTCTAAACATGTTCAAACATCGAGTATCATGTCCATCAAGTATTTCTAATACCCACTTCATTCCTGTTTGATGTGAAATCATGCACGATTCTTTGTATATGTAGGAAAAATAGTATGTATTTATTACACAAGTTGCAACGACAATTAATGCCAAATCAGCATCCCAATCATCATTATCATCAAGCTCACTTTCATATTGCACAAGCTCATCTTCTTTGAGTAAAATTGAGTCATTATCATCCATATCTAGAAAAATCATAACATAGAGTAAGGGTGGCAATTCGTGTTCATGGGTCGGGTTCGTGTTGTGTCGACACATGTCTTTGACACGATTATACATGACATGAACACGACATGACTAATAAACAGGTCAATTTTTAGAACACATACACGACTCATTTAATAGCCGTGTTGACATGACACAACACGTTTAATACGATTAGTTTAAACAGGTCCAATTTATAGGTTAAACATGACACGACATGACTAAACACATTTAGCTTAAACATGTTCAATTTGACACTTTAAACACGAGACGACACGAAATGACACGACACAATTATACATGTTTAAATATATAGACATAAATACATTAAATCTAAAATATTCAGTAACATCTCGAATATTTTTCTTCGTTAAATGACGATAAATAAATGTTTAAACATCAAAATATAAAGGTTGATCAAAGGTTGATATAAGGTTGACATGAAATAATCGAAGAAAATCGGAGAAATGCTGGAATTGGCCAAGTACGCATGGTGGACAACAAAGAACGCGTCCTCGTGCCGACCATACGTACTTAGCATGCCACCATGTGTAGATGTGGTTTTGCTTAAAAAATGTATAAAACGAACAATCGAGAAAACGAGAGAAAACTTATATTACCTACCTTTCTCTCCATAGCAAAATAAGAGTAGGGAAGTTGAGAAAAGTGGAATTTTGATCAGTGGAAGAGATTTGGGGAATTATTTTGCCGTCAATCATCCAAAGTTCATAAGGTAAGTAAGGATTAGGTTTACTTAAGGTTGATGTAAGGCTTATGGTTGCTGTTTGCTGAATTGTATTGATATTTTGATTGCTGGAAATGATGTAATGAGGTGTAAGAAAGTTGAATTGATTATATGTATGCACTAGGAAGGATTTGAGGAAGATAAGTTGATGGAAAAGAGTAAAAACCTAAGGTTTAGTTAAGGTTTACAAGTGGTTGATTGCTGGAATTTGGAAACCTTAGTAATTATATGAATTGAATGGAAATTTATGCTGGAATGACATGATTAGAACTTGAATGAATGTGTTAATGGTTAGTTAATACCTTGTATGTTATTAATTACATACAGGAAAATCTTTACAACTTCAGAGTGATTTTTGAGTTGTGTTAGCTTAGTTGATTTTGCTTGTTTCAAGGTAAGTTTTCTTATGCTTACATATTGATTCGTACTTTATTTTAGGCGTCTTTCTATATAGATAGAATTGGCCTACAATGAGATGATGAGTTTGCTAGATAATAGATGAACCATATGGAAATTGAGATGCTTTGATTATTGCTATGATTGATATAAATGTCTTAGTTGACATATAAGTGACATTTGGTTGCTTATTGTTATAAATGTCTTAAATTGACATATGAATAACCGTATCCTTATAGTTGATTATTGGTTGATGATTTGCAAAGCTTAGTTGTTTGTTTATTGTACAAAGTTATTCAAAGCTAAAGGCTTATATATATGAAATGTTTTTAGGAACATTAATGTGACTTTACTATGCTTTGCGTGATTTGGCATGTTGATTATAATTGCCTTGCTGTTCATTTTTATGGACTATGTTTGATTGGTTCGTATGTTCTTATGCCATGTTGACTTTGGGTTGATATGTGATTGATTAACATGCTCTTTTGTATTTGATATTTTGATTGATATTCATACGAGCTTGAGATATTTATGAAAGCATATGATTGCTTTGTTGAGCATGTTGAGCATACGTGATTGAGTTATTGATATATGAATGGATTAATCATTCATTGTGTTGCATTTATTGTGTGATACAGATATTGAGATACAGGCTGGGCTTGATTATAGTCCGAGAGAGATCTCGATGCTGGTCTGGGACCGATGATTCTAAGCTGGGCTCGATGCCATACTGGGTACGATGCCGGTCTGGGACCGAGGGAAAAATGAAAAGAAAAAGAAAAGAAAAAGAAAAAGAAAGATAAAATAAGACCCCGGGAAAGCCATTCGCATGTGATTGCATAGCATTCATATGCATTTTAGTCGCATTCATTCATAGCATGTTTGAATTGTGTTATTGATTTATGAATGCTTTATGAATGTTGATGCGAGATTTATACTTGATTTTTTAGCATAGTATAATTCTTATATATGTTGATATTTATGTTCATATTTGTACTGTTCTTATGAACACTGGATATTGCTCTGATGTTTCATTTGTATATTGATGTTTGATTCTTAGTAATGAATGAAAATGAGTATATGAGTATAATTGCTTGTTTGAGATTGGATTTATAAGATATGCTGATGTGAATCTTAGGTGATTGATTCTTTGTATGAGTTATGAATTGGCAGAGTTTGCTTTTGAGTTCAGATTGAAATATTGTTGACATTGTATGATTAGGATAGAGGAAGATCATATCTTGTGTTGGGATACTGATTTTTCCTGCGCTCATTTAATTATACGAATCAAGTATTGTGTAAGAAGCTTACTGAGTATTGTTAAATACTCACCATTGTGTAAATTTTCTAAATGATGTGCAGGACGCAGATAGCTGCCACTGGACCAGAGCTGCAGTGGTCTTACTCTGGATAGCTGTTGTCAAAGGTCGAGCTCCATACATATGTTTTATGTGCTTCCATTTTTTAGATTGTACATTTGTACATATTTTGTAAATATTTATATTTTGAGTTTGAAATGTTTTCAAACTTAATTTTGTTTTCGCTGTAAACTTTTTATGATACTGATGTTTAGGCCGAGTATGTTTATAAAATGAATCTTTCATTTTCTCTCTCCTCTGTTTTCACTCTGATTTAGTATTATTATTATTATTATTATTTAAATATGGTTTATCAGGATAAAAGGATTTTGAAAATGAGCTTCACAGATTCAGTTATAATACTTAGTATAAATCCAAAATACATGTTTAAAATTGGTTTGAATAGGTTTAAATAGGTCGTGTTAATTTATAACTTGTTTGACACAATTAATGTAATCATGTTTAATTGTGTTTATACAGGTTAAGTGGGTCAACCCGTTTATTTGCATATCATAAATGTGTTTGTAACATCCTGGGAATTTTTTGTCTTAAAATTATGATAAATAAATGTTTAAACATCAATATATAAAGGTTGATATGAAATAATCAAAGAAAAATCAAGAAATGTTGGAAATGCAAAGAACGCGCAGTGGGAAGCCAAGTATGCGGCCTTGGCACGACCACGCATACTTGGCATTCCACCACGTGTGGATTGCGGTCTACTTGAAAAAAATATAAGTTATCGATTTGAAGAGACAAGATTATTCCTTAGACTTCTATTCATTCCCAGCTATTGTAAGAACGTGAAAGAAGGGTCAAAAAGTGAGAAAACTTGTGTTTGTGCTTGAAGGAAGTGATTTGGGATTGAATTCTTGCAACCATCATCATAGGTTAATAAGGTAAGTTGTATTAAGGTTTACATAAGGTTTAAGCCTTGCCTTTGATGCTTTTGTATGGCTGTTATGTGAGTTTTTGGTTGCTAGAAATGATGTTAATTATGTAGAGAAACATGAAATTGATAGCTTATCTATGTTAGGATGATTTGAGGAAGAAAGGTGATGGAAAGAGTGAAAACTCTATGGTCTAGTGAAGGTTTACAAATGGTTTATGCTGGAAATGAGCAACTTAATGAATCTATGTATTTCAATGGAAAGTACTGTTAGAACATATGTTATGGAATGAGCAAACTTGACTACTCCTTAGAGATGTGATTTAGAAAAGTCATTCATTAAATGGATGACAATTGATGAGAGTTCGTCAAAAAAGGGTGAAAAGAAGTTGATTTCAAGTTGATAAATCATGTTTTGTTAATGTTAAGTAAAGAATGAATGTATTATTAGTTAGTTAATGCCTTGTATGTTATGAATTACATACAAGAGGATCTTTACGACTGAGGAGTGATTGTTGAGCTATGTTAGCTTAGTTGATTTTGCTTGTTTCGAGGTAAGTGTTCTTACGCTTACTAAACTGATTCGTAAACTATGTTAATTAAGCTTCTTTATAAGTAATGATAGTTGGCCTATAATGAATTGCTGAGATTGCTAGAGTTAGACGAATCAGATATGAAAATGAATTGAATGAATGGTTTGTTGACAAGTTGATTTGGATGACTTATGATATTGAAAATGATATGATTGCTAAATGTTAACATATAGTTGATATGATACCTATGCGATATGTTTCGATTGATATGATGTGATATTATACCTGTGTGGTATTTACTTATTATGCGAATTTGATATGCTTTCTTTGTTCTTCTGTGTATTATGAATGATTTTAAAGAAAGCATAATAATATGAACCTGTGTGGTTATGATTTGCTGTGTGAGTTGTACTATGTATGGATATGAATGATTTTCATATTGATTTCATTCATACATTTGCATATCGTATAATTGTGTGACATGAGCCTGTGTGGCATTTATAATGATTATTCCTGTGTGGATGAGGACTTGTTGTGTGCTGTCCTAGACTTAGCTGTGTGCAGTCTGAAACCTCTCCTGTGTGGTACAGAGGTATTATCTTTGGGAACTTAGTTGTGTTCGGTCCGGAACCCGGGGTCATCTTGTGTGGACTTGCATTAGCATTGACATTGTATACATTTGCATTCATATGATTACAATTCTATAGTATGGATATCCTGTGTGGATATAGAACCTGTGTGGTTCGTATATACTATCTTGTGTGGATGTTAACCTGTGTGGTTATATATATGCTATCCTGGGTGGATATAGATCTATGTGATCTGAATTGCTGTATGCTTAAGTTTATGAATTCCTGTGTGGAATGATAATATCTGTGAGATATAATACTTGTTTAATTAACTTTGCCTGTGTGGCTATCCTGTTTGATTATTAATGAAAAGTTGTGTGCTATGATATGAGAATTGTTGTGTGCAATATTGAATAAATGTTGTTAAGATCTGTGTGATCTGATTTATTATTTTTTGGGTGGACTATTGATCTCTGTGTGAGATAAAATCTATAGAATGTTGTGTGCTATCTGATTATGGTTCTATGTGAACTTCTTCTTATCACTACTTATGTGGTTCGATATTATGTTTAATTGGTCTGTATGATCTTAATGTTGTTGTGTGCTACATTTGGATCTTTATGATCTAGATGATTTAGATAATGTTGTGAGCTAACTTAAAGTAAAAACCTGTGTAGTTGATATACTGTGCGCTATTTTTATCTGTGTGATTTGTTTGATTGGCATATAGAGATGCCATAGCGAGAAAACAGTTAGGCACGTCTTCATGTTGATTCGTATTTTTCTCCTGCACATCATTTACTTTATTTAAAGCTAAGAATGCTTACTGAGTATATTTTATACTCACCCCTGTTTATTGTTTAAATGATTGTGTAGGTTTAGCAGGATTACATGATGAGGATTCACGCATGTATTTTAGCAAACATGGACTATTTGTAAATAAGATTCAAAGTGAATTTATTTGAGTGTATTTCAACTACATTTATTGTAAAAGTTGATTAACTCTTTTCTATATTCATGTTTGTGTTGAAAATGTTTGAAAATATTGGATAAATGGTTTACAATTTGGGATTTAAAAATAACAGGAATTTTATTTTTGAGTCTCACAGTGTCGACCCATTTATGAACTGAAACTGTTTATATAAAGCACTAACCCGCTTAAAATGCGTGTCAGGTCAGGTCGTGTAATCGTCTCATGTCGAAAATTGTCACCCCTAACATAGAGTCATAAACCATATTATTTAGTTTTTATCATGAGAAAAAATAAAATACAAAATAAGTCTTGATGATAAATAAATAAACTATATGAATAAATTTGAGAAAATTTATATGTCCACATACTAAGAAAAAAAAGAAATTTTTAACTACTCCTTATTTTTCCTATCAAAATGGTGATTCAGCTAGCAAAGTTTTGCATTTTCAGATCGAAATTGCATATAAACTTCTCTCTTAACTTTTTGCTCAAACAATTCTGTGGCAAAAAAAATATAGTTTGCATTCTTCACCCATATTAGGTAAGGATCGCACATTAACCAAAACCTCTAAAATGCTAAATCTCGATGTGTTTGTTCTCTTTGATGTTGCACCACTATTGTTCTTATTATTTTCAATACTAGCTACCAATCTATCAAGCGTTTCTTTCATATTGACAGTAGTTCCAGACAATCTCCTCTCATTTTTTCTATGAATAATGAATTTTTTTTCTTAGCTTGTCTACTTTCAGGTAAATTTTAATATGAGGCAGTTGAGAAGGGGACTCAATGAGGCCTCTTCTTCGTTTAATTGAAATGTACAGATTACGTAAAATTAAAAATTCTTTTTACTGAATAAATTAAAGGTCCAGATTTATTTTCACTGAATCGAACCGTCAAGATTCGTTGCCTCAATGAGTCCCTTCTTTGAGGGGTCATAGTAAAAGTCCTCTGCCTTCATTAGTTGGAGAGATAGAAGCCTCTATAGATGCATGTTGTGACTCCTCGTTTTCAAACATTTCATCAATAGATGCTGTGAAATCATCTTCTATGTCATCATCATTAATAAAAGTGATGTCGTCCTGAAGTAAAAGGTCATTATTAAGTCTAACATCAATAGAAAAATCATCAGATGGGGCAGCTACAAACTGTCCAGTTGCTACGGTTGATCTGAACATAATATCTAGCTTTCGCAGAGTTCAGGTTCAATACTCGCTTGTCTGAAAACTTTAAAATCTCTATTAATCTACATAAATAATAAATGATATATATTACTAATCAATTTTCTTATAACAAAAAATCAAACTATTCATCAATTAAACATGAAATATATACGAACCTTTATTTTTTCATCCCAACAACTATCAAAAGCATCAATTGTTTGCTTATTCAAATTTCAACCTAATCCGACCTCTTTTCCAATTAGTTCTTTCCAAAATCTCCAGTTTTTGTGAATCCTACTTATTTTTTAACTGAGTTTTGTCAAAATTAACTCCAGTTTCTTTCTTGAAATCTTCAGCAACTTGATTCCAACATTCCTTAGTGAAATGAGTTCCAGGACGAAGACCTTTTAATACAATTTCTATACATATATCAAAAAATTTATAGAGCAATTGTTTGTTCCACTTCGTCTTCACTTGTTTTTCCTTATCACTAGCCATCTATAAAAGTATTATTAGTATGATGAGTCCACAAATGGAAGTGAATGCCTAACAAGAGAATAATCTTTGCAAAGTCTAAATTCCATAGTTAGCAAATTTTTATAGTTATGCCGCTAGCAGAAACGTAATTGACAAACTCTCCATTTAAAATCCATACGAATTAGGATCAAGCATTGGAATTGAAATTGAAATCGAATGTCAATTAATGGTTAAAAAGATATCAAACAACAATTTAAATCAAGCTGAAAGAGTTGAGGGAAAATGGAGTTCTTAAATCATGAGAACTTTTTTGACACAATTCTTATAAAACAAACAATTTTTAGTTAATCCTACAGTCAATTTTGTACTGATGTATCCAATTCATCTACTTGTCAAACGCAAAAGGGACAAGTGAAACAAAATCGTATGAATTTCTCTTACACTAAATCAAAGCACAAAAGGGACTTAGGAAACTACAGATGTAAGAAAGATAAAAGAAAATTAAACATAGATAGAATAACTTACTATCATTAGAGCAGATTGTATGGGGCATTTTCCCTAAAGTGTAAACAAAAAATTATTTTTTCTCTATTAATGGTAACAATTAAGCAAATTCTATGTTTGTGGTGGTTTTGAAAAAAATTTCATACTTGTGGTTGTTGGACTTGGGTCAAATGACATTCCAAAGTTACCCCTTTGGAATGTCACTTGTCATTTAAAAAAATAAAAGGAAATATAAAAATTAAGTAATGATTAAAGAATGATTTGAATGATTAAAAGATTATTATAAAATAATTAATGATGTAGATAAATTAAGTAAAGTGATAAATGATTGTATGAATTAATTTTAAAAAATAATAAAAAATATTTATAAAATTAAAAAATATGTAAATAATTAATTAAATTCTATAGTAAATAATTTAATTTATAAATTTAATTATATCAAATTGCGAAAAAAGTAAATTAAAATATTGAATATATAATAAAAGACATGAAAATTAGCACATCATATTTTTATGAAGAAACAGTACATTTAATATTATTTCTTTTTCACATTATGAAATCTGAATTTTATTTTTTAAAATAGAACTAAAACACTTGTTAATTTTATTATGGTGCACTTTCGTTTTAAAATAAAGAAATAAATATTAAAATATTATTAAGTTATTGTTAGTAGTCAAGGGTCCAAGACTAAACTAACTGACAAGGACTGACTGACAATAAGTTTGTCAATTGAAGGACTTATGAGGTAATCTTGCATTGTTATATAAGGGTCAAATTAGGAAACCCTAAAGAGAGAGAACAGTGAATCAGTTTCACGTTCTGCAGAAAAGAACAGTTTCTTTTCTCTGCGCCTCCACATTCATCCAGTGATCATTCGGTAGAAAGGGTTGCGAAAGAACACGCCTTCGACTCGGCAATTGGCCTGTAGGAGAAGGAGACCATCAGTTATTGCTTCTCGAGGATCTCAACTCTTCCGCTGCGATAATCAGATAATTCTTCTGTATTTATTTACTGCTTTGTGCAATTCTATGTTGAGTTCCTTCATTGGTATCAGAGTCGGAGGCTCGTTAGG
>CANYCX010093148.1:0-10576 GCA_948193385.1 Breynia disticha f. nivosa
GAAAAGTGATTTAGCATTAAATAAGGGTGTTAGCGACATGCCTTATGCTAAATCAAGATATCTAGGTCAAGGGATTTATTTGAGTTGTAGTAGGACTGTTGACACCGCTCGTCAGCTATTTAATTTAGGATGATCATAGTGTTTTACTAGAGACCGCCCATGGTTTATAAGTTATTAAACTCATTACCTTTATTAAATAGTCCTACAGATCGCATGCGGATAGCAAAAAACTTAAAAGGGTAATTTCGGTATTTCACCTTAGGTCAAAATCCGGTCAGTGGACCGAGTTGGGCATTTGGGCCAATTTTGGGAATTGGGCTCAATATGGATTAGAAATATTTCTTAAATGAATTTAAGACAAAGATTATTTATTAAATATGGTGTCTTAAATAACAAATATAATGAGAGAGAGAATTAAGGAGGATTGTCTTAAATTAAGACAAGACATGTCTTAATTAAGACATTAGGATAATGTGAGATAATTTAAGAGATTTAATCTCTTAATTATCTACATACATGCACAGCAATGAGGCTTTAAATTTGAAATGATTTGTTTTTGAAATCAAACTTAACAAGTCCTAAAAGGATTAGGTGTGTTAAGTGGTTAACCCTAGCAAAACTCTTCTCTTTAAAAGACTTTGTGAATGAGAAAATGACATAGTCTTCACCATATGTTATCTGTCCACCAAAACAAAAAACATGTGCCTCCTCAAAGAAAATCAAAAGTGTGATTTTTAAGTCTTCTCTCAAGAGTGAAGTGAGATTCAGGGGCTGATTGTGTGATCTAATCAACGTGGAGCCTTCAGTTTCTCATGAATCTCATCCGAAATTGACAATCTAAAGCGGTACGTTTTCTACCTGTGCTAGTACACATATTTCGCTAATTTGTGTGTTAATTCTGTAGAGGAATCACACTTGGGGTTCTTATTTGGTGTCATAAAGGTCACCTTAGTCATTCTAAGGTGGTCGATACTTGTTTTTGCCCTAAACCAATCGGCCAACCAAGGAGCTAATAAAGGTATGATCTTTCCTCATCAAGTTTGGATTTTTATGTTACCTAACATATGTCCGATTGTATAGATGTGTATTAGTTTCGGTTTTTGATGAGATCTTAGGCTGTTCTTGGCGTGTCTTATGCGTTTTTCCACTACCTTAGTTGTTAGAACACATTAGGAAACCCAACAATTATAACATCCTCATCTTTGAACCTTATAATTAATCAAATAATTAAAATGACTAATTAAAATTAATAATTTGATTGATAAATTAAAGAAAACAAGAGATTTATTATGAGTTGATATATGGTCGATTGTAAGTATATATATATATATATATATTTATTTATTAAAGAATGAAGTTTCAGGAAGGAAATAAATTACAAGGAGTGGAAGTAAACTGCAAGGGATGGGAACGACTGCTTGTAGTTCCAAATTTCAATGTTTAGTTTTCTGAAAGTACAAGGGATGGTCGTAAAATACAAGGGGTGAGCGCGACTGCTTGTACTTTCATATTTTAATGTGTAGTATCAATTGAAATTGAAAACGTACACGTTGTGGAGGTTTACAATGTGTACTCCATGCTCATGACATGTAGTATTCAAATGACCACGTGTAGTTTAGTTTTTATGGTATTTTCTTGGTTAACTTGGAAATTGATGCTGGTGCTAGTGCAGATATGGTATTGGTGAGGTGATTGTTTGGTGTTATATATGATCAATCGTACTGGAAAGGAAGAGTATTACTGGAGAGGAAGCATATTATTGGAGAGAAAGATTATTCCAAACATATTGCATATCGTTTTACATTGAGTGATGAGATATACAGAGTTATCGTATATGATTAAAAAGATTACAGGAAATCCAATCAATTATAAATGATATATGCAATTGCGATCACATACTTGATATGATATTACGAAAATGGATTTGTTTTATTGATTGATATATTACTAATTATTTATTGACTCCTCACTGAGCTTGCAGCTTACCAACTACGATTGTATATTTTGTTTTCAGGATCAGGTAGAGAGTTAAGATAGCTATGATACATTTATAGGTAGGTCGACTAATACTCCTGCATTTTTTATCTCTTCACCAGACACCATACATGAGTTGTTATGTTTGACGTTTGGATGCTGTGTGTATTTTGGATGTGATCTGTATAATTGTGACACTAAAAAAATGGAACTTGATTTTCCTTAACTGTTCCTTTATTTATTAATTTTCCTAGCCAAATTTTTTATTCTTTTTACCATACTACACGTTAACCTAAGGACCATATGTTGACACCAATTTTTTGGAAAACCTTTGAATATCATTTAAAAGGGGTGCAAGGAAAATATAAACCAATGCCATGTAAAACAAAACAAGACAATGGTGCCATAGGGACGAGCCCTGCACAATGGTAATCAATTCTAATGTAAATCACAAGTTTACAAAAGCACAGTTTTGTAGAAATCAAAGTATGTGTTCAACTCCCCGACCTCATAGCAACGACCCCTAATAAATCTTCCCAAAAGACAGTAGAACACAACCGGACCATGCGACAGTCTCCCTAGTCTGTACACACAAACACCACCACAGAAACATGAGTACAAAAGTCAGTAAGTGCATGTCCCTCTCGTCACTTACCTAAGCATATAAAGTCTAGTACACTAATTGATTAGTTCTATATAGTATCTTCCTAGTTAGGTTCACGTTCCTCACTCGTAATATACTTTACTTGTTCTTCTTAAATCCTACAATGTGTTATTGGGGCTGTTGATCCAACCTTTCTATGGTGGTATTTGGTTCTTAAATGATTAGTCCTAAGTCCTAAATTTGGCTTTGATCATGGTCTAACCTCATGTTGTGTTGGAACTAAGTTTATAGTCCATTATGGTTTTATTTAGGTATGATCAACGTACGTTAACTTTGGGCTATACCTACGTTATTTTTTAATGCAATTTTCAGAATTTCCAACATATGAATAACGTATGTTACTCATCAAAGTAGCATACGTTAATTAGTTTTAACGTACGTTAATGTAACCAAAACCTACGTTATTGAGTTGCAGAGTCGATCATTTAGGCACACAAAACACACTCAACCAAATACAAATTTCAAATAGCCCCTAACATCATCTGATTCATAACCTATATCTTCAAACATACTCTTAAACCTCTTTACCTACTCTTTTAACAACCTAACAACCATATTATACCACATCTATATGAGATGGCAATTCAAACACCAATCATATTCCTCCTTTCCAAGAACAAATCATGTATCATCACATACACATAAAGCACTCGACTCCCATTCCTCATGCTTCCCAACACCCTAATCAACACAATAAAACACCTACCTCAAGTCAACAACTCATCTATAAATTACATTTTGCCAAAATCCTACACTAACCCCTTTAACACAACCATGTTACCTTACCATCCAATTCATATACACATATGTAAGTCATTTTAAACACAACACCAATATCCACATTTCAACATACCATATTCTCACATAATTCAATCAACCAATTTTTATTATCATGCATTCAATCCACTTTTTTACCCTTTTACGTGTAAGCACAACCCATTCACATTCTCATATGGTATCACACAATCATTCTCACTCAATCATTTATGCCACACCTATAATATTATTAAAGCACAAATCAAGTACTTACATTAACAATTATCAACCACTTTATTCATGCAGCACATATCATTAGATAAATCATAATTCATATAATATACATCAACATAACAGAATAGATAAACATCAATCATTAACATCATAAACCCTAATATGACCAAATGCGTATGCATTATCTATGGCATGGCCTTATCATTCTTTCCTAGTATCATGCTTTTCTCTCTCTTAGAGGATTCTATCTCTTTTTCCCTTGGTGGTCCCACTAGTGTCCATATGCTTAGAATCACCCAGTCTTGTATGACACCATTTCATCTGATATATGCAATTAGAATCACTCACTCTCGCATTACCCCTCTCTCTCCAGGCACATGTGATTAGAATCACTCACCCTCACATTGCCCATGTCACTGTGATTAGAATTGCTCACTTTCATATGACACTTGCTCAGTTTGGTATATACGATTATAGTCACTCACTCTCGCATTACCGGTCTCTATCTAACACATGTGTTTAGAATCATTCACTGTCATATGGCCTGTGTCACTGTGATTAGAATCCACTCACTCTCTTATGACACCTTCTCATTCCGGGTATATGCGATTAGAATCATTCACTTTCACATTACCAATCTCTATTCGGCACATGTGATTAGAATCACTCACTCTCACATGGCCCGTGTCACTGTGATTAGAATCCACTCACTCTCACATGACACCTTCTCATTCCAGTATATATGCGATTAGCATCAACCCTCTAGCATATCCATAATAGCTCATAACAGTGCATCCACTTAATGAAATCAACGCCAATCATTATCAATCACCTTAAGACATCATAAATTCAAAAGTAAGTGAACATTGAATTACTCACATCAAATATCCTAGCATACATTTCAAGGCACCACTTCAATTTCATTCAACTAAAGTCATACGTACAACACGCATGTCACACATCATACTCTACCCCTTATATTATAAACCAATACACAAAACTATACATGCATCTTAAAAATCATATTTCAATCTTATTCACAAACTCACCAACCCCACACAAAATCAATTTCAATCTTGTTCACAAACTCACCAACCCTACACAAAATCAATCTTTCATCCATAGATTCACATACTTATAATAAAAGCCATACAATGCATCCATTTCTTGTAATCCATATCAAACAACATCAATCCTACACATTAAGGCATCCCAACACATATTCGTAAATCATGATCATAATATTCACACATAAAAACACATATCATACAACCCATTCCCTGTCCTACGAGCATCTACTTCATGTTGTTCAAGAAAATTATCATCAATCCACACTCTAGGACACTTTGCACATATCTCAAGCACCTAAGCATACACACATAATTCACATCACATAAGCAAGGCATATGGCTCCTTTATCATTTTAACATTGTTTTTAGCATTTTAAGCCGACATACTTAACCATGTAAAAAACTACATATGGATAAGTAAGTGATAGGCCATACACTTACCTCCAGGTTCGATTCCTACAACATTTATCAATAACCCATGATTTCAACTTCAATTTAGTATAACGTATAAATTGAAAATCCTTCCTCTGCCTCTATAATCCTAATTTCCTCTTTCCTTCACTCAATTCTCTCACAAACCCTAGATCAATGTCCTCAATCGGATACAATGTTTTCTTACCTTAATTAATCCTAGTTTAACCTTATCCCACACTAAATTTCTACCAACTACCCTTGAAAAGTTCATACATTACCTTGGCTTGGTGGGTTTCCTCAACCCTAGGTTTGGTGGATCCAGTGGAGAGTGATGGGTTTCAAATTTGGAGATGAAATAGATGTGGGATTAGGATGGAAATAAAGATGTGGGGAGGAAGTGTTTTGGGGTTAGAGAGTGTTTTGGTTAAGAGGAAATGTGTTTTCCCTTGGTTTCCCCAGTTTCTCCCCTTTTAATGACACGTCCAGAGTCTCGTTAACGTATGTTTAGTGCCCAAATAATGTACGTTACTTGAGAAAATAACGTACGTTATTTCCATTTTAACCTAAGTTATTTTTTAGAATAATGTACGTTAGGGTCACCATAACATACATTATTCTTGGCTGCAAATGCCTCATCCCGCTTTTTTTAAGCTCTCTCTTACGCTCAACTTCCTCCTAACTTCCCTCTTCTTTCTGATTGTCCAAATCATTTAATTTCTATAGTTTATTCATATTTATGTACTCATTTCTCAATAAATTTTTCCAGGGCAATACAATAATTATGATCGATGTTAGGTTTGTTTGAGATGTGATTAATGTTGGTTTATATTAAATTGATATATATATATATATATATATATATATATATATATGTGTGTGTGTATGTATGTATATGTATATATATATATGTATATGTATATATATATCTATATGTATGTATATATATATATATATATATATATATATATATATATGTGTGTATGTATGTATATGTATATATATATGTATATGTATATATATATATATATATGTATGTATATGTATATATATATGTATATGTATATATATATATAAGTGTTGTTTGTTGTTTTCTGGATGATAGTAAATGTTAAGGTGCATGTTGATATTGAAACAATGTTATTTCTATGTGAGAAATTATATTGTTGATTGTGTTTTGATTGAAAATGTTCACAGGTTGATTACATGGATAATTCAGATTACAACCGTTATGCACAAGCTGTACTTAAATGATGCAGACTTAGTGTAGTACAACATAAAGGGCATATTAGATCAACATAAGGTCGAGCCCATGGGTGTGTTGAATAAAACGATCTATATTTTGAATATATAATTTATTAAGCTGTAATGATTTATCCAAATTGTAGAAATGAATAAGTATACGTAAATATATTATATGATTGGTTGAAAGTTCGATTGAAAGAAAAGTTTTTGAATAGACGATCAAAATGGTTAACAGAATAGTTAATTTTATGATTATGAATATAATAAATATAGGATGTTTTAGTTGTACCTCCCGTTCTTCGAGGTCTTCATCCAATTAACAAGAAAGAGGTGAACCAAAATTCCATTAGGCTAGTACAAATATTTCGTTGATCCGTGTGCTATTTTTGTACAGGAACTACACATGTGGTTCTTCAAAGGCATCTTGAAAGTTGTCTCGAAGTATTTTGAGGCTGTAATTTTGAATCTTGGACCATACATACATGGACTAGCGAGGAATAAAGGTAAACATTCTTTCTCTCATTCAAGATTCAATCTTTATGGTCTAGGATTAAATCTTTAGGCAAGATATGTTGTTAAAATTCATTTGGCATGAATCTTGTACTTTTTTATTGGTTTTTCTTGAATTTATTCTGCCGCCTTAGTTAATTAGAGGCCTAGAAAACCTAACACAAAGGATGTCTCATCACACCTTCTTCCTGTATGTGCTCTGCATGCCATCATATGTGACTAGTAGCAGACTTGATGTAAATAATCACTGCAACCTTTTTTTGATTGGAAAATGGAACATCCAAGAATATGGAACTAATTTAGCCTTCCCTTTCTTCCACCTTGGATGTCCACAAGTATTGCAAGAAGCAATTTTTTTTATAGCAAGCCTAGTCCTTCAAACAATTTTCTTGTGTCATAATGTGTCTCTTGTAACGTTGTCTCTGGCTGAGAAATGCGTATAACATAATCTGATAATATGTTGTATCCCTGATTTGTTATTCTTAATTTGGATTTCAGGTTAAGTAATTCAGTCGTAGCTGCCAATTGGCTAATATAGAATCTAGGCCATAATTGCAACACCCTCAATTTTATGTTACTTTTAAATTTAAATAAAATATTTAACAAATATATGAATAAATTTTTTGCGAATTATTTTAATTAATAATTTAGTGGAAAGGGTAGGATTTATTGTGAATTAAAAATCGGGTAGGATTTAATAGTTGATAGGGAAAAAGAAAAACCGATGGTAGAGTGAATTGTGTGATCGGGGGCAAAATCGTCCAATTGAACTTTTATATATGCAAATGTATCTCTCTCTCTCTTCATTCACTCTCTCTCACGTCTCTCTCTCCCTAAATCACATTTCAAGAACCAAAAACCCTAACCAACCTTGAACTTCCTCGAATCTTGGAGTTTGGGAGTTGTCGAATCGATTAAGGATCTTAATTCGGTAAGTTTTCTCGTAGGGAATTCCTTAAATCACGTTTTTCATACATACCTAACTTTCTGATGTAATATTTCATTCATACGGGCTCCAATTTGAGTGAAATATGGTTTGTTGGAAAGCTCAGTATGTGTACTAACCTCTGGTAGCTATTTTTGGTGTTTATATATGTGTTAGGTGCTCGAAATCGAGGTTAGAATGGCAAAGTGTGAATAGTGAGGTGATCGGGTTTTTCAACCCTAAGTTTGATTTCGTGATTTGTGGTTTAGGTAAGAATCTTCGAGCCCTGTGGAGGTTAATTGTATCATCAATTTGAATTATGGCTAGTTGAGGAGAGAGAAAGTATATAAGATTGTGAAATTGGTAAAGGGTTTAGTAAGAAAAAGTGGGGAAAATGGTATTTAATGGAAGTATGAAGGGTTGGATTTGTGTAAGGTATTTAAGAGAGGTGGTTAGAAGCATTAAGTGTGGTTGGTTAAGAGAGGAAGAAAGAATTAAGTAGGTGGTTAGGGATATTAATGATAAGAAGGGAAACATAAGAAAAATATAATCATCTAAACATATAAATACAAACACATTATTCAATTATTACGTTGTATGGTATTGTGATTAAACAATTAATATGAATTATGAACTGTTCATTAGGAGGTCAAAATCCCGGAGAGGGGAGTTCCAGACCGGAGACTTAGACATGTGTTGTAAGGTAAGCAACGCGAGCGCAACTTCTTTTGTTTGTATCTTTCTTGCATATGAATTGTGTGATTTGATTGAGTTAGGGTTGTGTGATGTGATGCTTGTATAGGTGATTGTTGGATAAATGATTATGTGTTAAGATGTACTTGAATTGTTGGTTTAGTGTGAAAATGGATTGATGTGGATTGGTGTATTTGGTTGATATGTATCTGGCTAGAATATGTGTTGAATGTTGATATGAATTTGTGGAGTTATGTTGTGTCGTGATTCATACTTGATAATTCAGCATGGTAGAAATATGCATGGTTGTCTTATGTGATTATTCTCACATCGTGAATACATTTTGGGCTCATTGGCAGCATGTAATGAAAGTGGAAAAAGGCTCTTGGGAGCATGAATTTGAAATGACGGAGGGTTACCGGCTCTTGGGAGCATATTTGTAGTCGTATATAAACCATATGTTACTGCAGCATAGTGGAAAACTCGTTTCACATTTTAGTGTTCGAGTGTGCTGGCCTATACTGGGCATTATTCCGGCCCATACTGGGCATTAATCTGGCCTATACTGGGCATAAAAATCTATGGACCATAGTAACTATAACCTAAACTCCCAGCTGACGAGGCCTGTTTGCAAATGTCATATAAAGTGGCCAAGTAAGGGCCTAAGTGAGAAAAATGGAATGGGGTATGAGTGATCATATTAGGTGATGCATTAGAGAACATACATTCTCAATTCATCACGAATGCATACTTACGGATATGTTGAGCTTGTATGATGTGTTGATTTTGGTTTGACATAGATTATGTGAGATTGATTGTTGAATGGCTTGTGAATGTTTGGTGATCAAATTCTGTTGCTAAACAGAGTGCACTATATTATCGGATGGTGATACCTATTTATTTGGTATAATGTTGATTATGATAGTATAATTTGGTTTGGAGTTGTGTGAATTGATATGTGAAGTGTGGTTGAGAATTATGATGAACATAGGTTGAATGATCAGGTGCAAAAAGGCTGAAATTCTGGATACATGGGACCCGAACCGTTTGAGAAATAGTTTGGTCAAACCGTTTCTAAACCCATTTTGACAAATTTTACAAACCAGAGGACCCAAATGGGATGGAGAACGGTTTAGCCAACCCGTTTCCCAACCCGTTCTGATTTTTAGACATTCCAATATGGCCAAACGGTTTGAAGAACGGTTTAGCCAAACCGTTCCTCAACCCATTTCAATTTTTGCACAGTCCAGAACAACCAAATGATTTGACGAACAGTCTAGCCAAACAATTCCCCAAACCGTTCAGTTTTGATATCTGGATAGAATGACCAAACGGTTTGAAGAACAATTTAGCCAAACCGTTCCCCAAACCATTTGACACTGTTCATCACACTAAAAGTTTGATGGTTTGGGGGTTTACTGAAACCCATGATTTGTGTGTGTTTGACTATTTATTTATTTGGTGTGGAGATAAAAATTATCGAGTATGGCTATACATTATGGCTAAACATACAAATGCATGAAAGTTGACCATTTTGGTTGTGTTGCTTACTGAGTGTCATCACTCACGAGTTTTATGCCTGCCATGCTCGGCAGGAACTCAAGGAAGGTTAAATTTTAGAAGCGAAGGTGGTATGTGTTGCTCCAATTTAGCACTGCAAGAGAGATAGAGGTGGGCAGTGCACTGTGTAGATATATTATATCCTGTACATGACAAAACATACATAGTGAATTTGCTTGTATTTTATTAGGTTATGATTGAAATAGGATCGCTTTGGTTCTTTTTCTTTCCTAACCTGAACCATTTTGTAACCTCTTATTGTACTGGGCCTAGGCCTTCGCAAACATTTGTAAATATTTTGGTGAAATGAAATATGCGTATTTATTAAGGATGAGTTTAGCTTGATTCCTCCCATTCTTATTTCCTTTATGTTTTATTCAAATTCCTTTAAATCAAAACCTTGACTTCCAAGTTTGAGTGCCACTTGACGGAAGGAAAAAAAAATAAGTAAGTGACAGTTAAATTTGGGGGTCACAATAATGACCAATTTGCAGCTTCAGCTTTCAAATTTGGGGGCTTCGAGATGTTTTGAAC
>CANYCX010093159.1:0-15103 GCA_948193385.1 Breynia disticha f. nivosa
CCAAGGGAAATTGGTTTTCTGTTAGCAGGTCCTGATGCTTGTTGTTGTCCTCAGAATCCAATGAAACTATGGGATTATCAATAAGTTAAACAGATCCTTGCTTCTTATTATGATGATTATCCATGCTGTCAGTGTTGTTTAGAACTACTTATTGCTGTCATTGTCTGTCATATTGTCTTCCACGTGGACAGTATCTCAGAACTTTATTTCTAGTTCTTGGAGCTATTTCCTGGTTTGTTATCTTAATACTTTTGCTTCCAACTAGGTGGCTTTTGTTTTGCGATGGAGTCTGGAAATGCTATACCTATTATTTGGCTCAGTGTAGTGTAAATTACAGACTAGCTGTAAGCTGAACATTTTAGTGTTTGCAACCTTGAATTTTGGGATGAAACCATCTTTTCAATCTGCAACCCTATAGAATCTCTATTGCCTGCATTTGTATGAATTAACATTGGCTGGCATAGCTAAAATGACATGTTGAATTTTCTTGTGCATTGAACAAAAGTCATTAACTTGCTTTTGTAGCATAGTGAACAAATAAATTAGTTTAGAATATCTCTCTCTCTCTCCACACACATGCAAATTATCTTGTATGTGACTGCTTTAAAAGGGGGGCTGGTTTGGCCATGGACTTATTGGCCAGACCAGCCCCCTTTTTTTTTTTCACTGAAAATTAGTCCTTGGCCAGACCAGTCCCTTTTTATATTTCATTGAAATTGGTTTGATTTTCTTATTAACGACTGAAATGAACATTGGAATGAATTTAGACCAAAAATAACAAAGAAATGAGAACTTAAGGTGTATTCTGGCATGATTTTCTGTTATAAGACTGTTATTGCTGCATGCTTGGGTTTTAGCTTTTAATGTGAGGACGTGTGCTAATTGTTTGTTATGTGTCCTCCTTTCATGTATAATATTATTTCATTGTAAATAAAGAAAAACTTTGCATATGTTCTTTTTTTGGTATAGTTTGTTCATGTCGGTTCTTATTGATGCAGAAACTGTTAATGCATTATCGGTACATCTTGTTATTTGACGTAATCTAAGTTTCTATGTTCATAAACGCTAGTGACTATGCATACCTTATCAAACATAAGCAGTACACATCTTTTGAGCCACTCCAATGCCATAACAACATTATTCTGCTGTGACTTCTCCGATTTCAACTGTTGTAATGGTGTCTTAGAGCATGTTTGTGCTGATATTTCTCTAATTTTGACATTGGAGTATAAACATGTTACTTTCAGTTGGAAAAGGAAGCTGTTGCGAAAGGCGTTCCTATAGGACAAGCTATTGACATAGAAATTCCACCTCCACGTCCTAAAAGGAAACCTAGTAATCCATATCCTCGAAAGACGAGTATTGGTCCCTTTGCATCACAGGCAGGAGTGAAGGATGGGAAGCTTCTGTGTCCAGTTTCTTTTTCGCGTTGTAAACAAGTAATTGACTTGGAGAAAGAACCCCTTCCTGAGGTGAGTTTCTCCATCTATCTATTCTTATTGATATATTTTTCATTATAGTTCCTTTATAACAATTTTCATTTTGAACAAAATTCAGAAACCAAATGGCGAGGAGAAGCATGAAAATGGAAAAGAAAACCAGGATGACAATTGCTCAGGGGTCTTTACCCTTCTCCGAGATGCACGTTGTTCCTCCGTGTCTTCAGTGAACAAGAATCATACATCACCTCCTGAGGCTCTGAGAAATTCATGCTCTTTTCGGAAGTTTGTGCCTTCATTGAAGGATGCCATAAACAAGGATGCAACAAATGGATCATATATCACCACCGAGCTTGAAGGAACACAAAAGTTGGGCAAGCCTGATGCTGAGAAGAATATTCCTGATGTCACTAATATGGATACAGAGATGAAAAATTCTCAACCTGTGCATGAGATATTAATTAATGGCAAGCAATCAGGTGAATTTTTTGGTGCATTGGCAACAGATGAGATGCAGTCCATGCAGAACTACCCAAGACATGTTCCCGTTCATGTTCTAGATGGAAGCCTGGGATCATGTATGCAAACTCCTACTTCAGACATGTCATTCCAGGACTCTGCATTTCACCCGATGGGGGATCATTCCAATCTTTACTCACATCCATCTGCATCAGCTAATACTGAAAATCAAAACAATGCACCAAGATCATCTACTCATCAATCATTTCCAAGCTTCCCTCCCTCATTTACCCCAACTCATCATAATCATGATGACTACAGGTCATTTCTTCACATGTCCTCCACATTTTCGAGTCTTATTGTGTCTACTCTGCTACAAAACCCAGCAGCTCATGCTGCAGCAAGCTTTGCAGCCAGCTTTTGGCCCTATTTCAATATAGAAAGTTCTGCAGATTCTCCATCATGCAGTCAAGGAAGTCTTGCACCAAGGCAACTAAACTCTTCTCCTAGCATGGCAGCCATTGCTGCTTCTACAGTAGCAGCGGCAACTGCCTGGTGGGCGGCCCATGGACTGCTTCCCCTATGTGCACCTCTTCATGCTGCCTTTACATGTCCTACAGAAGCTGCAGCAGTAGCCCCGCAAATTGATACAGATCAGAATCTTGCAGCTAAGACGGACAAAAAGGAAACTACTCTTGAAAATACAGCATTGCAAGATCAGCAGCTGGATGCAGAGCAATCTGAAGCTTTGCATGCTCAAAACTCAGGATCTAAATCCCCTCTGTCTTCATTTTCAGAGTCTGAAGAGAGTGCAGACCCAAAGGTTGATTCTGAATCAAAAGCTACTAAAAATGAGAAGACTGCAACAGCACCTGAGACGCATGATTCAAGCAAAAACAAGAGCAGAAAGCAAGTCGATCGTTCTTCATGCGGATCGAACTCCAGCAGTGACATAGAGACGGAGGCATTGAAGCAAGACAAAGACAAGGAAGAAGCAAAAGAAGCAGATGCTAATCATGCACCTACTGAGTCTAATGGCCGCCGAAGTAGAAGTAGCAGCACTTCCAATGATTCACGGAAGGGAGTATCCGAAGAGGTAATCCATCATCTTTTATTTACAAGATCATTCTTTACCAAACAAAACCATGCTTACGTTGCACTTGCTTTCATTTGTTCCCAGGGTCGGTTGGCTTTTCAAGCACTCTTCTCCAGGGAGATATTGCCTCAAAGTTTCTCACCTCCTCATGATCAAAAGAACAAGGCAAGCAAGGGCCAAACTGAAGGAGATGAAGAGAGGGAGGAGGATAAAGACGGAGATGCATCATTGATAGACCTCAATGGCATAACTTATGGTACTGACTGCATTAAGCAAGGAGCAGAGAACAATTCATCACCAAAAAGAGGAGAAACCAGTGGAGGAGCTGGAGAGGAGGCACTGCCAACAATCGGGCTCGGAAATGGAAAACTGAAGACTCGTCGAACAGGGTTTAAACCTTACAAAAGGTGTTCAGTGGAGGCCAAGGAAAGCAGAGTGATGAACAGCCAATGTGAGGAGAAATGTCCCAAGAGAATACGTTTGGAGGGGGAAGCTTCAACTTGATACTGCATGCTTCAAGCAAAACGAAGTATGTAGCATCTTTACCTTACATCCCCTCTCTCTTATCCGTTTTATCTTTCCTGTTTAAATTAGAATATTTACTACTCACGAGACATTTCGTGCTAGTGTGTGTAAAATAATATTCGTGACTGCCTTATTTGCCTTCTTGAACTGATGCCTCTGTGTAACTTCTTTGAATAGCCAGACTTAGATGAGTAAACCATTAAGTGTTGAGTGAGCCCTCACATGGATGGCTCCTTCCATTCAAATATATTATCACCTGTTATTCACCAATTCTTTTTTTCTCCTCATGCATATGTACGTGTGTTATCATGTTAGAAATTAACAGTTTTTACTATAATGCTACGTCTCGATTCATATTGATCAGACGAGTGTTCACAACATACGATCCCTCGGAAAGTGGATCCACCAAGAACTGAAAGAATTTGTGATATTCATATAAGATCCACATAGGGTTTATATGTACAATTATGTCAATATAAGGAATAATAGGTTATATATACACTCTCCTTTGGGCACAAGTCAAAGGGCTTCTATTCAGTCATATATATCAGATACATGTCAAACTATGTTTCTGGTTTCTTACCAGATTACTGTACATAGGTTTTGAACATGCAAGGTTTAAAAAAATTGCATGTCTCGTCTGAACTTGGTCAGCTTTTCGCCTTTATCAAGCAATGAAGCTTCTAAGAATGACTCTAAATTAGTTGTGTTCACTTGGCATGGGATTCTGAGGTCTGCTCTTGTTGCTGCAACATCAAAAACTTGGATTGATGAGACTGCAAGCTGATAATGTAACTCTGTATTCGCTTCTTGTTAGCCAGAGTTAGCGAAAACGGAGGGTTTAGCGGCAGTGATGTTGCTTCTCCTACGATAAATGTAAGAAGAAGCATTGCCTTGGAGTACGTGGCAACCGCGCTGCCCTTGTTGTTTATATACTCTTCTACCTGAAAGATCAGAATCGGCAAAATAAAATGAACTTGGGAGAAGGAAATGGACACTGATAATTTCGACACCAAAGGTAAGACCGTAAGAGTACTCACAGCACCGCTTGTTCCAAGAGAAAGTGCCTTCTGAAATATTATTTCCATGGCATCAGGCATCTCGGCAGCAGCTGCAACATATTTGAAACTAATCATTAAAACTGAAAATCCAGTAACGTAGAGGATACGCGCAAAAACATCGCTGACTATTGATATGCAGCTTAACCATTCGTGTTCCTGAGCTGGTACGATAACTTCTCTGCGTAGTCGCATGCAGCGATGAACCCTTTCTCCGCCCACGCGCTGGCAGATGTAGGTTTCCTGAAATCGTTATCTGTTATGTCTGTCGACGACTCTCCTCCCGCACGAGCACCAATTTCATCAGCGCTTCTTCCTGCGGATTCATTTGATATCCACGAATTGCATATGTGGAGAATTTTTTTCCAGATAGCCAAAACAACCAATTGAACTGGAAATGACTCCAGAAACAGCTCTGCATCGTACTGCATCCAACAACAATTACGACTCAGCAATAACTAAATCGAGATATCTAATCTGACAAATACTTGATGTGTTATGACAAAATAATGAAGACAATGTTTCAAGAAACCAATTTATGAAGAGGAAAATAGACAAAATTTACAACTATGCTGACGCGTATTGGGCGTTAAACAGTGCACCATCCGAAAATCTAAATTGCCACCTCTAGTTACTAACCGTAAATCCAAAATATGACAACAAATGGTAAATTCCAAAAATTGTCAAGAAAAATACCTAAAATTCAACTTCTATATGTTATGTGTAATAGCTATAAACACAGTGCACTTTATGAAAATAAAGATATTATACAGCAACAATACTGAAGAACTAACCTTTTCTTGCGCTAATTGTGCTACTTCCTCTACGTACTGGCGTAGCATGTGAAGCCGGGTTGAAGGATGCAATATAGATAGTCCCTGCACTTCCTTTAATATAGTTAACGATGTAGATAATGGATCTGACCCATCGACAGGGAGTTTTTCTGCAGCACGGACAGAACCAGAGGCACTTTCCTTTGTTTCAAGACACGTTTCTGTGTCCTTGTTTTTAAGGGGGCACGAGGATAATCCGCCAGTCGAGTTGTCTTGCAAAGATGTCTCAAGCAAATAGGAGACGTTATCTATAGAAGTAAAATGGCGATTGACAAGAACGTAACCTTTCTCAATGGACTCCGTTGAATCAGAAACTGGATAGATTTAAAAAGAAGGATAAGCATTCAGGCACAAAGGAAAACTTGTAAAAACACTACTAAACAAATCAGAAAAGAAAAAAAAAACAGAAGCATTAGAGGGTGGGGAATACCTCCAAACTTATCCACCGAACCTTGGCTGACATCAATACATGTCTTGATCTTATCAGTTGCAAAACGAGGAACAGAACAATGGCTACTTTTAGTTCCAGATGAACTTCCCTGACATTGCCCATGCAATAATTGAGAGGCTTTATCTGAAGCAGAAGGACTGCACTGCTCAACTGCTGGTTGCACTTTTGGAGGTAGGAAGGACTGTTCAACATCCGCCATCACACTGCAGAATTAAAAACAAAAAGATAAAACTGTAAATACATGCCAAAACTACAGATGGATCATTGCATGAAAAATACCATGACGAGCAAATCCCAGTATCATGAATTATACAGCAACTTGGAAAGAAAGATTGGAATTTTAAATGTTACCCTGGCTCCCTCAGGAACCTGTGATCAAAAAACTCCTTGAACGTCAGTCTTTCAACTGCAAAAAGAAAGAGCATGGGAGTTATAGCACAAACTGCTCGGAAAATGCTGTGCAGGTCGACTCTTAATAATATCAAGTACAGGACATTGATATCAGTAATTAGTATGTCCACATACTTCTTTTTAAAAAGGATCTGAATATTAAAACAGTGTTTTTACCTGGTTTTAGGCATAAAAGTCTCCTGCATAGATCTACACAATCTGCAGGTAACTCTGCTAAAGAACCTTCAGGAAACCGCAACTCAGTAGATGTCAAAATATTCTGGAAAAGCTGCACAAAAGAAACGAAAGAAACACATGAATAAAACTAAAGAATCACAAATATCACCATTTGCATCTCCCTTTCTACCCAACAAGATAAAATGTCAGATTGCAAATGTTATTTCTGTTGATACCTGATATTGGGTATTGCCACTAAATGGTGGCTTCCCAGTCACCAGTTGGAACAAAATAGCGCCAACGCTCCACAGGTCAGCCTGAATAAGAAGAAATAACATTCAAGACAATTGAAAACCACTATATAGCACAGAAAATTTCATATGGCATCACCTTTGCATCATACTTATGGTTTTGAATTATCTCTGGAGCCATGTATAATGGTGAACCACATAATGTATCGGCCAAACTTTGGGGTGTCAAGGACCTTGCGAGTGACAATTAACAGATTGGTTAGGTATTTTAATGAAAATATGGCCTTTACATTCTTAATTATTGAGAAGACAATTGCACATTCCTAAAGAAGTAAAATAAAAATATCATACACTAAATGATTTATGTTCACACATAGTGATACAGAAGATGCAGGACTTGCAGCATAAGATATTCTAAAGACAGCGACAGAGCATTTGATTGACGGTTTACAAAACGCATATTAATCGTTCTTACCTAGCAAAGCCAAAATCACCTATCTTCAGTTGCGGAGTTGCTTCCTTTGATGATAAAAGTAAGTTCTGCAAGTGCACAACTTCCCATTATTTTGAACATCTTTGTAAAGATCAGATACTGAAAATCTCAAAGCAAAAAACCACAGAAGTAACCAACAAAAGGTAAAAACAAGTGATGAAAACGATTCACTAACTGGAAACAATAAATTCAGGATTTCAAAAAAGGAGGGCAACACTGAAGACAGTCAATAGGAAACAATAACAGCATATCAAACTACCTGTGGTTTTAAGTCCCTATGAATAAGATGCTTTTCCTGAAGAACTTGCAATCCTGCAGCTGCACATAACAAACCAGCTATATTTGAACCAACACAGACCAGAATTCCAATAAAGTAATTTCCAAATTCAATAAGACATTGAAGCAATAGCTCAGTACTTCCATTCTACTAGTGTTCGCTACATTCAGAATCAGAATCCTAATATGAAATACATAACATAAATTACTTCTCACCTAAATAAATAGTCAATGATTAAGCAAAACTCATTACTCATTCACTTAGATGATAAAACAAATGAATTCAAAACCTACGAAAAAAACACAATCAACAACAAGAATGCTCCAAAACAAAGCAAACACTAAATGAATCCAACAAAGTTGAAATCTTTACAACATAGACTGAAACTTTACGAGCTAAAACACAAACCCAATTCCCTCATGAAGTGCCTTGCAACATTCTCTGGCACTTTTCCACGTTTCTGAATATACCAAGCAAGATCACCACCATCACAATACTCCAACACCAAAAAAATCCGATCTTTACACTACAACATCACCAAAGACAACTCTTTAATCAACTAAACACAAAAGACAACACAAAAACAAACCACAACCAACAAAAATTACCTCAATGGACTCAAAAAGTCTCATAATATTAGGATGATCAATAGTGCTAAGAATACTAATTTCTTTAAGCAAATTCTCCCTAACTTTAGGACTCAACAGTTGTTTATCAATCTCTTTAACTGCAACTTCCAAACCAGAGACTCTATGTCGTGATTTATAGACCACAGCAAAAGAACCAGAGCCAATTCGAGGACCAAGTATGTAGTCCCCAACAAGACGAGTTTTTGGAGAATCCATGAGTGAAAAGGTGAAGTTACAGAGTGAAAAAAAAGTGGGTCAATGCGTAATGTTAAAAGTAGAGTAATGGAGGCGACATGGTAGTCTACTGATATTGGGTTTGCGTGTCAGCTTGAGAGAGAGTTTTGTTGTGGTGTTGGAGTTGGATTATATTTTTTGCGAGGAAAAGACGCCGATGGTTTCAGGAAAATGAGGACGAAGATATCAGTTTTTTCCACTTCCTTTTTTGGCTTTCTATTCTTTTGGGATTTTGTTTTTCTACTGCAGTCAAAAAGTTTAGATAAAAAAAATTCTTGGGTGGTAAATAGATAATATTTATTGTTTTTTTATAAATTAATATTTAAATTAATTAGATATTTTATAATATAAATTCAATGATAAAATAGTTAAAATCGTTCAATTGCACTATGGAAGCTCAAATTACCCTATTTTGTCATACAAGTAATTTCTTTTGAATAGGGAAAGTAAAGAATTTGATTTTCCGAAAAGATAAATTAAAAAATACAACCAAACAAGATAGTTTTGTACAATTTCTGTGAAATACAATTTATCCTCCTCGCTTAGTCGGACCAAGTGAGTCCATAATTGTGTATTTGAAAATTGTACTATCGTGAAGAAATTATATTTACAATAAATTGAATTTGTGAAAATGTTGAAATTATAAATTGTTTTATCATAAAGAAATTACACATGGTTGATTGAATTATATATAAGTTAATCTTTAAAAAAATATAAAAAACATAATGATTTAATATATATTGAATTATAATTTTATATTAAGTTTAAATCTATGAAAATAGATCTAAGTTTATACATAAATATATTTAAATTCATATATAACATTTACATAAAATTTATATTAATTTTCTATTAAATTTATATATACAAAATTTAATTCCGCACAAAGTGTAATTAAAAAGGTAAAAAATATTTTTCTGTAAAGATTTTTAAAATATTTATATTTTTACAAATAAAAAGGAAAATATAGTATAATATGTAATTAATCCAATTGTTTACTTAGTACAATTGTTTGTGTCATAACTATGTCGTAAAAATAGAAATATTCTTGGGTACTTGTAAATTGTATCATAGTGAAAAAATTATAATTACAATAAATTAAATTTGTGAAAAAGATAAAATTATATAGTGTATTATCATACGTGTGAATCTCCAATTTTTCGCTGAATAATTACTTATATACCATATTTTTATTATGATATACAATTTTAATATTTATTTTTAATATTAGTTTTTAAAATAAATTTATATTTTTTATCAAAAAATTAATCACTATTATTGCTTAACTAATTTTTTTAAAATTTTATAATTTATAAATTAAATTATATCTAGCATAAAATTCAAATCCCATTTTTCATGGATTTATAAGAACAGGCCAGACATAATGTCTGGAGTTTTAATAGTTTGAAATAATTACACTTTTTTCCATTTAATTAGAATGGATTTAATAAAAGTCATCCTAATTTTACATATTTAATTTTATCCATATTTATTTTAAAAATATTAAATTCTCTTAAAAATTACTTAATGTAATTATTTTTATTGAGTAATTATATAACTAAATAAATAAATCATATATTAAAAATATTTTATATCCGACTTATATATTTAAATTTTTTCAATGTCGAGAATTGTATACTTGTAAAAACCTCAAATAGTTTTATGGGCTATTAGCGGACTCTGATTTAGCTTGAAACTATAGTCCATTGTCGAGGCCACTTTCCCTCGTTTCTTATTTAAGTTAATTATGCTTCATACCCTTTTTAGTTTACATAATTTAAAAAATACACTTATTTATTTTTCCTTTAAATAAAGGCATATGACTCCGTACAGTCAGATTTCCACGACATTTCAATTGCTTGCAGGATTCGATTCGAATGTTCAGTTACCAGTGTTGGAATTTGTAGATTTTAGTGATGCAAGACTGTAATGAAGGTTGAAGATGTGTTTTAATCCATTTTGATTTAGAACTAAGTTAGTTGTTATGACGTTCTTAGTTCAGAAAAAAACATGCTGATATTAGGTGAAATTTTTGTAAAATAACCAACAACAAAGTGGATTGTTTGATGATTAAGGTGTGTATGGTTTATGTATTTGTAATGTAAATGTTCTACAATTTGGTGTGTGAATGTTGAAAACACAACTCAAATCTTGTGCTCTCTTTAAGTTTCATTCCATAAAGATCAAAATATGCTGCTGAAAATTCTGATTCTTGGTGTTCTTCGTGTTCTTGGCCGGATTTCCAAAAAATTCTGACAACCAAAACCTAAAGAACTCAACAAAAGGATTTCATGAGAGCCTAAAACTTGCAGATACCAAAAATGGTACAGTATATGCAGGAGTTCTAGGAGATGGTTCGCATGTAGCTGTTGACAAATTACATTGCCAAGATGAAGAACTTATTCAAGTTCTATCGCAGATTGAGGTTCTATGTCTGAAGTCTTACATAGAAACATGGCACATCTCCTCGGATGCTGCATTGATCGTGTTTACACTCCTCTTCTAGTCTATGAATATTCAGCTTATAGAATCCTCGAGGAACATATGCTCCAAAGAGAAGAAAGGTCAGTCTTGATTGGAAGATTGGCAAGATAGCAATATTAATGGAGGCAGCAAGAGAGGATACCAGCACAGCACTTGAAGGGACTTTCTCAAATTCAAGCCTTTTGCAGATGAATTTCCTGCCCCCTCACTCCATATATGTGCCTTGAATTTCTTGCTAATAATTTCTCAAACTTGTGTTGCTCTAACCATTTCATCAATTATGTCAACAAAACATTGCAGCTCTCTAGCTCGTGCTTCCAAATTTGATTTTCAGTTCAAGCACAACGTTGTTTAGTACACCTTCCCCTTGTCAACCCAATCCAGTTAGGCTAATCTTCGAAGCACCAGACACTCAACCCTAGACGGCCCAGCTAGATGCATGGAGCACAACGTAACAATCCTCATCTTTTTCCTCACTTCCATGGAATCAAATTTCGACTCTTTTATGTCGTGGACAAAAATGGAGATATTCGTAATGACTAAAACGTGCAAGCAACTGGCAAAACGCGTCCGTGATTTCAGACCAGCAGTTGGAAGAGTTAGGTGGGGACTTTCCAGGTTGTTTTTTAGGCTAACATCTTTAAAAATGGAATCTATCCTACATTAACACACCACTCTTGGACCACCATGTTCCACTACGCTACATTTTCCTAGATTCTCAAACTTTAACAGCCAACATTCATTAAAAAAAATACGTCGATTATATCTGCGCGTTAGGTCAGTCATCGAAGAAATATATCCGATAAACCTAACAAAACGCCTTATTGATTTAAGAGAAAAATATTTATAAACAAGTCTTAAATTCAACAGCTCTAAACTATGAAATAACAATTTGTGTACAAAAGCTAGTCTTTCGATGTGCATATTAGACTTCAGATAAACTAGGCTCCACTAATTATTAAGGCCATAAACTAACTTTGAATGTTGAATCAGTAACAAAATTGGTGGAGGTAAATGGCTATTTTTTCTCTGAATCAAACACGAGGCAATACTCCCGAGACTTGACCGAACCCTTCATCTATATAAATATTTATTTCCATTCTTGTATATATAATATATATTGGTCCCTGTAAGAAGAGTCGCATTGCTTTCTTCAAAGCGTTTCCTTTATCCTCTGCACACTTTTTTTCTGTGCCTTCATCGTTCAAGGTATGTGTTCTTGTTCTTGGTTCTTTCTTTATACTGCCCTTGTTAGAATCTTGTTAGATTGCATGTTTTGTTGATCTTATATGGTTTAAAATCATTTCTGGATATCATGCAGTTTCATATTTGATCGTATAATTGGTGTTATAGTGTTAATCTTGAATGGTTTCTGATGATACTTGTTGATCTATCATGGTAATAGAATATTGCGGAGAATAGAATATGTTGAGTCTGGACAGGTCAATGCTTGAGTTTTGAGAATTTTTGATTTAGAAAATTTGATTCATTATGATTCAAGATTTACATTTTCTCTTATGGTGATAGATGAGTGAAGAAATAAACGACAGTGAAACTGAGAAGCGTCTCACACCACCAAAGCTAAATGAGAGGATCCTCTCATCTTTATCAAGGAGAACTGTTGCAGCTCATCCATGGCATGATCTTGAGATTGGTATGTGCCTGAAAATTAACAGCACTTGTGCTTTAACAAGATTAGAATGAGGATAGTTTCAAAAGTT
This sequence comes from Breynia disticha f. nivosa, assembly GCA_948193385.1. Classification (NCBI taxonomy): domain Eukaryota; kingdom Viridiplantae; phylum Streptophyta; class Magnoliopsida; order Malpighiales; family Phyllanthaceae; genus Breynia; species Breynia disticha. Next base: position 12,518 of record CANYCX010093159.1, read on the forward strand.
TAATTGGAAATTTGTATTTTGCAGGACCTGGTGCTCCCCAAATTTTCAATGTCGTACGTCTCTTCTCCCAAGCTTTTAAGAAACACTTTGAACTGATTAAGAACCGATATTGTCGATTAATGTGAAAGAACGAAAAATGAAGACTCGGTTTCCAGCTGGGTTTCTTTCAAATTCATGCATTAGATGATCTGTTTGTTGTTGATTCTTTTGTGTGAACTGGTACAGGTAGTGGAGATAACAAAAGGAAGCAAGGTCAAGTATGAATTGGATAAGAAGACAGGACTGATCAAGGTTAAAACAATTTCCAGCACAATTATTTTGGGAATTGTTGAAGCACAACATGGAAAATTTCATTTTCGTTCTTTGTATTTGATCTGATTCTGATATTTATCGCTCGAATACTTAGGTTGATCGAGTTCTATACTCGTCTGTGGTGTATCCTCATAACTACGGTTTCATCCCCCGCACATTGTGCGAAGATAATGATCCATTGGATGTTCTAGTCCTCATGCAGGTGACTGAATTCCTTCACTTAATATTGGATTTTAGTCTATGTTGAGCTTTCTTTTCGTTGCGGTGAGCTAACTGAATTGCGGATTCAACAGGAACCAGTCCTTCCTGGTTGTTTTCTGAGAGCTAGAGCCATTGGACTTATGCCCATGATTGATCAGGTAATGTTCCTCAAGTACTAAGCAAATGAGCAACTACTTTCTCCTCTATTTTAGCTGTATTTTTTTTCTAAATTTACCGTTGTTCTGAACTTAGGGAGAGAAAGATGACAAGATCATTGCAGTTTGTGCCGATGATCCTGAGTATAAGCACTATACTGACATCAGAGAGCTAGCCCCTCATCGCTTATCAGAGATTCGTCGTTTCTTTGAAGACTGTTCGTATCATCTGGATATATTTCACAAATAATCTCAAGGGTTGTTTACAAATTAATGATCATTTGTTTGTTAACATCATTGCAGATAAGAAGAACGAAAACAAGGAAGTCGCAGTTAACGATTTTTTGCCCTGTGGCACTGCTGTGGAAGCCATCCAGTACTCCATGTAAGTTACAGAAAAATACGCAATAAAATGGACGGAAATATAGGAGTAGGTCCGACAGGAGCAGGGCAGCCACTCCCCGCTCCCCTCGCCTCCCCTTTGTTTCCGTCTCCAGCAACAATATTTAGATTCTAACTTCTGATCACAATTGTTTGATGCAGGGACCTTTATGCTGAGTACATTCTGCACACTCTGAGGCGATAGACCCAAAGCTGTGATAAATAACCTGTTGCAAGAGGATCAAGTTAATTTAAATAAGTTGTTTTTCAACTCTTTGCCTCAGATTAAATTCCAACTTTCAATTTTGAATCTTCATTTTGTTGTTTTTGAACAAGTTCTATTAGAGGAGATTGTCAATGGCATCTTTAAATGAAAATTGTGAAACTGCCATGTATTTGTGATTTCATTACTCATTTTTGAATATGTCAAAAGCCTTCGATTCTCATACTAATTTCTTGGATCGATATGTTTTTTTTTTCTCATAGATGAATGAAATAACCAGATACAAATAACAAAAATTTGTTAATCTTGAAACAGCAGAATACACTTATGACACGTTTAATACAAGTTAATAAAATTATGATACGACTTATTCGATTGTCAAGAGACGACATGCTTTTATTACAATGTTCCTCTCAACTCCAATTGCTTCTTTGTCCTTATGGAATTTGTGTAATATTCCATTTCATGTTCATAGCTTATATAAAGTGAGACATCTTTGTCCTCTTTTTCTTTTAGCTATCATCTTAAAGAAATCACTTATTAGGAGTGATGAATTTAGAAAATATTTATAACTGAAGGTAAAATTAGATGAATTAAAAGTAATTTAAAAAACATACCATAAAAGAATTGTGTACAAAAAAAAATATAAGGTAAAAAGGACGGAACAAAGGATTAAATTACAAAATAGGCATGACAAGAAATTTGCTTTTAGTTAAAATGATCGATATATGCAATCAAAACAAGTTATTTCTGAAATTCGTGAGGGAACATATACTTTGAATTTGAAAAACAAGATTTAAAAATATATTTATTTCAACTAAAAAGGAAAAATGCACCAAAGTGAAGAATCCTCTTTTCAATTACTCTCCCACTCTACTCATTATTTTTCTTTCTGTATGAGCACCGACTATTCAATCGGTAAATTTTAATATGAGGCTCCTAAGAAGGGGACTCAATGATGTCATTTTTTTGTTTAACTGAAAATGTACAGATTACGTAAAACTAAAACTGTTTTTACTGAATAAATTAAAGGCTCAGATTTATTTTCACAGAATCGAACGACCCAGAACTGTTGCCTCAATGAGTCCCTCTTTGAGGGGACTCACCATAAAAGTCCCCTATTCAATCTCATTAATTTTGTCAACGATGATATCTTTACTCTCTTCGGAAAGTGTGATTCATACAATATTAATATATTTATGAATGGATCGTTCTAAATACAATATTAATTTCTAATGTGTATTTATGTTTCCTAGTTAATATCTCATATCCTATGACTCATAAAAAAATTATGATCTCATAAAAGTATATTGA
>CANYCX010093183.1:0-16196 GCA_948193385.1 Breynia disticha f. nivosa
CACGTTAACTATTCAAAATCGTGAACTTATTTCAACTTTTTTGGAATTAATGAGGGAAATAAGAGATTAAATTCTTTTCTGACTTTCCTATTTTGTCCTTAATAACAAATCTGGGCATTAAACCAATCATGATAAAAAAAAGTGAGCATTTTTAAAATAAGTTTGAGATAAATACATTTTTATAAAACTCAAACTATCATATTGTAAATGTGTTACAAACGCCACAATAGAGGAGCAATAATACAAACACGATACATAGAATTCTAGACTTAATAGCCTGCAATATGTGCTCTAACTAAAATATGAACAACTCAATTTATAGTCCTCCAACAAAATCAACCATAACATCTATTAGAGCTGATAGCAACATCTTACAATCCATAATTAAATCTCCTAGGGAGAACCCACCCTGGCACCAGGGTTTGAATTTCTTTATGGTTTACGTATGTCTAGGATTATAATCACAAAAATGTCATTTTAAATATGAAAAACCTGAAACAAAATTGACCAATTTGGAATCTCAAGAGGAACACACCTCAGAATCTGAAGACAACACAGCACAGTCATCACTACTTCCTTCACTTCAACACAAAGCCTAAAATAACTCTTCCAGACCCATGTGGCCGAGTCTTTTGCCCTCCACACTTCTCAACAAAAAAAAAATTGCTATAAAATATATGCGAGCCCCAACAACAACAACAAACTTTTGTAGGAAGAGAATGTGAAATTAGAGTTTCATTCACCTAACCATCTCCCTCTCTGAACTCCCTGTTTCTTCTTTAGGTTGTTCAGTTTCTCTATTGTTTTTATCGATTTCTTCATTGGATTCCAATACTATTCGTTCCCATTGCTCAAATATGAAAAAGTTTTGTACCCATTTGAAAAAGATTCAATCTTTGTCAATAATTTTGTTGAACCAATGAAAAAGATTGGTTTTCCTTTCATGAGAGTGTAAAAAAAAGCCAAACTTGTGAGTTCTTGAATCATGGGTATGAAGGGTTTTCAATTGTTTCATGAAAAAACAGATGGTTTTTTATCAGTTTCTGATTTGGGGTCAAAGTGGAACAACTATGAAGTGCAGTATATGCCAACAGGTGGTCTTTTTGCAAGTGTTAATCAAATGGGAATGGGGTCCGGTGACAATTGTAGTTTGAAGTCACTGTATTCTGATTTGTGTGACAAGTATTTATCCACTGTTGGGGTTCAAGAGGAAGATGGTAAATTGAAGAAGAAAAGGGGTGGTTTAAAGTTGAAGATTAAGGTAAAGAACCCTTCTTTAAGAAGATTGATTAGTGGAGGTATTGCTGGTGCTGTTTCAAGGACTTGTGTTGCTCCTTTGGAGACTATAAGGACTCATTTGATGGTTGGAAGCAGTGGACATACCACTGCTGAGGTGTTCCATGAAATTATGAAGACTGATGGGTGGACTGGTTTGTTTAGAGGCAATTTGGTTAATGTTATTCGGGTTGCACCTAGCAAGGCCATAGAGGTATGAATTCGTGCATTGGAATCATGCTAAATAAAGTGGTAGATGCTGTTGTTAGGTGATTATTGAGTTGCTTCTTGTGTTTAATTTTGTTTTAGAATTAATTGTTGCCGCAATGTGTCTGAAGCCTACAGACTTAAATGTATTTACTTGATTGTATTACAATTTTCTTTGAGGTTTTGATGTGTCTTCTATGCTCATTTGACCTTCTGTGCTTCGGTATTGTTCGAGTCATGCATTTTGCTTGTTTCTATATGTTGCTTGGGAATCACTTTGTTAGGAGTTTGCTAAACTGCATCTTTCCGCCAAGTTAAACATTCTATCTCCTTATTCAAGTTACCTAACTAGCAAAACTCAGGTATTTATAATTCTATCCTGAATTTGTTTCGTGAAATTTCTAATTAGTTATTAGTGATGAACTTCCTGGAAAGTTTGACGATGTGAACCAAGTGAGGCCTAGTTTGTTTTCTTACTTCCGGCAATGTCGTACAGAACTGCTTAGGATGGTTCGTTACCTTTTGGACAGTTTCGAATTCATTATTGTTATGTTTATTTTCTTGTAAAGATAATGTCTCAGCCAACTTTTAGAAGCATGCTTTGTGCATTGCTACACGTCACAATTTGCAACAACATTTTCCCTCTTGTTCATGTTTCATTTACATTTGTTGAAGAAACGTGTCTTGTTTTTCTTTTGCTGTTATTGACAGATGTAGAGTCATGGATTTTTGTTAAATCATAAGAGAAATTTGTGCATCCACTAAAACTTCTATAAATTAGTAAGGTTGGGATTAAGAAATTTTATTAATTTAGAGAGATATATGTAACTTACATAGAATTGTTTCTGCATGTACAGTTGTTTGCATATGATACTGTGAACAAGAACTTGTCCCCCAAACCTGGGGAGCAACCTAAAATTCCAATTCCGGCATCATTGGTTGCCGGGGCCTGTGCTGGAGTGAGTTCAACTTTGTGCACATATCCACTTGAGTTGGTTAAGACTCGATTAACTATACAGGTGCATACACAACCACAGTTAGAAAGTGAGATTTCAGCAAGTAATTAGTTTCCTGGTATGTTATCAGATTACTTTGATTTATTTTGCAGAGAGGTGTTTATAAGGGTATTTTAGATGCATTCTTAAAAATATTGAGAGAAGAAGGCCCGGCAGAACTTTACAGGGGCCTTGCTCCCAGTCTCATTGGAGTGATTCCATATGCGGCAACGAATTATTTTGCTTACGACACCTTACGGAAGGCTTATCGCAAAATCTTTAAGCAAGAGAAAATTGGTAACATCGAAACCCTTTTGATCGGATCAGCGGCTGGTGCTTTATCAAGCAGCGCTACTTTTCCGCTTGAGGTGGCACGCAAGCACATGCAGGTGGGTGCTGTCAGTGGAAGACAGGTTTACAGAGATGTGATTCATGCGCTTGCAAGCATCCTGGAAAAAGAAGGGATTCAAGGTTTGTACAAAGGTCTGGGACCAAGCTGCTTGAAGTTGGTACCCGCGGCAGGGATATCTTTCATGTGCTATGAAGCAATGAAAAGGATACTCGTAGAGGATGAAGCCGAAGAATAGAAAAATTGGACACTTCCAATTGAAGGCTAAAAGGTAACAAATATTATTCGTGATTCATTTTCAATCGTCTGTCGTATGATGGAAGTGAAAAGAAACGAATATAACTCGTATTCATACACAACTTTATGAATCTCTTTGGAGAGAAGTTTTTGGACTTAAGTTCGTGTTCTGGATTCTGAAGAGTTAAACTTTCTACTACTGGAGTTCGCACATCTTACTTCGTTTTCATTTTAACTTTTTCTGTTCTAGGTGAAAAGATTCATTATAACACTTCACATTTTTTAGAATGTTGGGTTGAGCCCTTTTGACATTGTTGTATTTCGATGCTATTGGGAGTTCCCATGGTCAATAAAGGATTGCTTTTAGTTCATCCAAATTTTTTACGTTGGTTCAAAAAATTGAGATACAGTTTCTCCTTAATTTTGTTCGAATTTTAAAGGCGGTTCTCTGCATACGAACTAGTGATATTTCTGATCCCTGACCGATAACCTTAATCTGAAATGCAGCAACAGAAAATGGCTATCAAATGACGCTATGCAAGCTCTATCACGATCATCTTCGAACAGAATGAGTTACAAAGTAGAATCTGCATACCAAATGTGGTTCTCACAAAAACTCCTACAATAACATTATAAGAGCTAATAAACTTGATAATTTCAATCAAGAATTGGCAGTTTACAGGGTGTTAAAAAAAACAAGGAACTTGAGAGATCATAACAGATCCAGAATACCAAGACCTAACTCTGTTCCTCATGATCTGCAGCTTCCTCTTGAGCAGCAGCAGCAGCAGCAGCCATCAAATCATCAAACTTTTCTGTCTTCCCTAGCAATATTTCAATCTGCAGCAAGAAGGTATGCAGGTGATCATTTATAGATTTTTTGGAAGAACAGTGTAAGCCGCTGGAAATTTTAACAAATATCTGTGAAACCTAGCAGGTTAAGCAAATATGCAGGACTTCCAACAAAGCAACATATAAACGACAAGAATATATTCATATACTAATTGAATTCAAGTCTACATGCTTAATCCTCCTTCAGAATCCAGAAAGCGTGCAGTACAGTACATAAACCAATAAACCATTTCTAGAAATCTTTGGTAGTACAGAGCTAGGTTAAAGAAATTACTGAAATCTCATCTATAATCTGAACTGAGCTTAAAGCAGGCTTGCATGGAAATGTCTTGGATGATAAAATTACATAAACTGAAGAATGCACATTAAACTAAATGGCAAACAAGGAAAAAACACAACTTAGCTCAGTGCAATTATTACAATTGTTGTTTACCTTTGCTTTTGGAACAGGGCGTCCTCCTGTTTCCTCCCTCATGTCAACCGTAGAAGTCATGATCTCTATTAATATACATACAACAACAATAAGTTTCCAAATCCTCAAGGCCTCAATAAGCATCCCAAAAACAACAAGGTAAGAAGTATCTTACTCTTCTCAACAGCAAATCCATTGTTCTTCAAGATTTCAGCAACAGTAACTACAGTAGCAATAGCTGTATACATAACAAATTGATAAGTCAAACTAACATGAACTTCAACAACTACAAGCAAAACAATTCGGACTACATAATGCAGCTGCAAATAAACGTTTCAATACGCAAACTGCTGTCTCAATCAAATCCTACGATTGAGAGAGTCTCAAACTTTGAGAACCATTCCAACATTTTTTAGCAAAGAATGATACAACTATGCAACAAAACAAAAAAACGTAAACAAGAATTAGTGCAGCACCCATTCCAAGAGCAGAGAGTTCCACTTCACTGTGCTGCTGCATATACCTCTGCCAACAAAAACAAAAATCAAAACGAACCCATCAATAAATACGAACTCACAATAATAACCATTTTAAAAAAAAAAAACTAACTTTCTAATCTCTATCGTTTTATCAGATAACCCAGAAGAATACAAAAGGCTAAAAAAAGAAGCAAGCAAAAATTATAGAATAAAAAGGAAAAAGAAAAAACCTTAGCGAGATTAACATAGAAAAAGAGGGGTTTTTTGGTGTTGGAGACTTGAATCCGGTTCTTCTTGATGTTGTGTGAATCATTAGTGATGTTCAAGTTGTTGAGTTGGTCAGTTAGAGGCTCCATATCTGTTTTAGTTGAGTTGGTGTTAAACAAGTGAAAAAGAAGGAAGGGTTTAGAAGAAAGTGAGAAGAGGAATATGGGAAAGGAGCGGTTGTGGATAGTTCAGATGAGAGCAGAAAGGTTGGCGTTGCAGGCGGGAGAAGTATAAATACTTCTCCAAAACCCTTTTGCTTTGGGGTTTAAGAAATGGGGGGCTTCAACCGACGTCGTTTTGAAAATGACATTGTTCCTTTTATTATTATTATTCAAGTAAAAATGAGAGATTAACATGTCCAACATCTTTCATCAATCTAATTATTAATATTAAATTAATTATTTGAGAACCATAAATATAATAATTTCTATTAATTAATTGACATATTTAGCTTTGTCAATAAAAAATAAAGTAGAAATACCTTTAATTCATTAAGGTGATGGAATTGCAAAATGATACAATTATTGAAATTTAATGAAGAGTAAGTAAAATGTTTTTATTAGAATAGAAAATATGTAAAATCTAACAAAAATTAAAATATTGAATTATAATTAAGAGTCATGTGGGGCAGTTTTAACAATGTTTAACTAATGAAGAACAAAAAAGGGGTAACTTTATTAGCGCTTGTTAATTGTAGGGTATACTACTGTATTTGCTTAAGCTAAAACAACGTCACATATATAAACCTGTTCTTAGGTCCACTTTAAAAGTCTTCTCAGACTAATTCTCGTTCAAGCTAGGCAGGACCACAAGAGTCTCGAACTCGATATCTTTAGTTAAGCTAGAACAACCTAACGCCAGTTAATTTACGCATTTTGTGATACTTTAAAAGTCTTTCATGTTGCAGTTGTTCTCATACTCCAAACATAATACCATTTAAGACCTAAACCCAAAGTTATAAAAATTGAAATAAATTGGTCAGTCGAATCAACAAATCAATAAATCAATAAATCGATCACTAGTTCGATTCGATTTTACCGTTCAAACAAATTTTATAATTCAAACCAATCTGCAAGTTTACCGGTATCAAATGAAATCACACAACCTCTCGTCCGTGGGTTCAGCGGTTAAGGTGTCTTACCCCTTTCTTTGTGATCGCGGGTTCGATCCTCCGTAGCGGTGCTGGAGAGGCATACAGGTTTTAACCTGCCATTAGCCGGAACTAACCAAAAAGCATCTCTCTGCCTTTAGTTTGTGGGTTAGCCCGATCACTTTCCTAAAATTTTGTAATAAAAAAAGAAATCACACAATTTAGATCTATAGATGCATATTTTTAAATATATTTATTGATGTGTGGTTTAAAAATCTTAATAAAATTATAACTTATCGAATTAATGAATAATAATGATTTTATTATTTAAAAAAAAATTACACAATACTATACCAAACCATACCATAATTTAATAGACCATTCTAATTCACAAAACAAGTGGAGTGTAACACAAAAGGAAGGAAAAGTCGGATAAAAACCTAATACAGCGAGCAGTGGGAAGCAAAACAAGTAGGTAGCTCTGTACAACACAGATTAAATTTCTACAACCTTTTTTTCCCAACAAACAACACAACTGCACCACTCACATCGACCCAACTCGATTAAGCCAAGCTTTCTCATGCACGAATCTGTGGAAGTCAAGGTAATCCGAAAGGGGTTTTCTGCACTTTTGAAGCATGGAATTCCCATCCGGACATCAGCAGAGCACATAAATTAAATCACATTGCTTCTGAACTTTAACTTCATGCTATATACACGAGGGTCCTCTTAATGAAACAGAGAAAACTTCTGCAACTCAAATGATCTAGCAGTCGATACCACATTGCCCATTTGCAGCAGCTTTCGTGGAGTCTGAGGTGAAGGGGTCGATTCTCACCCACAGCAAGGAGAAAATGGATGCAAGAAGAATGGACCACACAATGACAATTGTGGGAGTACGGTTTTGCCGACCCAACAAACCCTTCAAGAAAGGGTATAGATGGGCAATGACCCATATTGCAAAGAAAAGTTTCCCAAATAAAGGACCCCAGGATTGGTATCCACTGTTTATTGCAAATGAGACCCCGGCCACGATACCAACCAAGTTCACGATGAGAACTGTTGTTGGAGGGATGAGAAGAGATGTCCACTTGAACACATAAAGCTCTGCAAATTCACCATCATCATCTGATGCCTTTGACGTGACAGTAAAGTTAGTGTCAATCCCGGCGAGGACTTTCAATAGACCCTGGAAGACGGCAAAAAGATGTGCTGAAGTACCACCAATAACCCAGAATTGTTCATTCCTCCACCAGTCCTCAATGCCGACTCCACTCCACCTAAGCTCCAAGATTCCGGTGGCAAAAATGGAGATGAAGAGAAGAATGAACCACATACTAGCAAAGTTGCTTATCTGAGCGTGTTGCAGCCAAAAACATGTATTCAGTGATTAGAAAATATGCCTGAAAATTAAACTATCAGTATACTCTAAGCACACATAACTGTGTTCTTACCTCGGGTATAATAAATTTTCCAGTGAGGAGGCAAAAAGCAGGAAGCGTACAGTAGGCAATCAGTGGGATGGAGGTGAGTGGGTAAACAATGGTGTTAATGTAAGCCAGCCTCTCCAAAAGCCTTAACCGTCCATTGTAGCCATACCATATGGGACAATGCCTACTCAGCAGAATTTCTATGGAACCCAAGGCCCATCGAAGCACTTGGTTCAAACGATCGGAAAGATTGATGGGAGCAGAACCCTTAAATGCAGGGCGAGGAGGCATACAATAGATTGATATCCAACCGCGAGCATGCATCTTGAACCCAGTTAAAATATCTTCTGTGACGGAGCCATAAATCCAGCCAATCTGGTAGCAGACAAGAAAAAGAGATAAATAGATACGTAAACAGAATGCAATTGGTATAACATGCCTAGCAAATCTGACCTCTTTGCCCCACTCAGTCTTGTCTTCATATCCACAACTAATAACATGGATAGCTTCTTTAAGAAGAGTTGCAGGGTTGGTTGAGGGTGGAATACCTCCCAGTTCCATGAAGGTGGCAGCAATAAACACTGGTGACTGACCAAACCGCTTCTCCAAACTCTTCTGGGACATTAGAAGTGATCTCTCATCATCATATCCTTTAAAGGAAAAAGAAGAGTTAATAAATCAAATTATCATGTTTTGGCCATTTGTTTGTTCTACCAAAGATTATCATCAATATTTAACTGAGACCAAATTTGTGTATGAACACTACATATAAAAGTGATTCCAATATCAAAACCATAATTCATGAGAAAGGCCAAATCACTCGGAATTTAAACTGCACAAATAACTGATAACATAAAAGAACGTATAAAGCAAATGTTAAATGAACACCAACCTTCAACACCCTCCTCAATGTCTTCCATATTGAAAATAGGGATAGTGGATTCAGTTCTTTTTGCTGCTCTCTTCTTGTCAATATACTTCTTATTACTGCCCTTGCTCTTCTTTCTTGAGCCACAACAACTCTTGACAATAATGTTTGGTTCCAAGTCCTCCTCGGTTAAAACTGGATCGTAACCGTACAGAGCTTGCCTGTTGAAACAGCAACCAGTTCCCACATAAACTGGACCCTGGATGCCATCCAACCCTTTCAAGTTGATCTGCAAAGTAAATGAAATTATGAATGACTTTCACTGAAATATTAAATATCAACATAGATGGTGCAGATTAATGGTAGATAAACTTATGCTTACATCAAAGAACACAATATTGCGATTAGCATATCGATCGTGCAAGTCAATGCCATCAAAACGCTGTGGAAACTGTACATAGCATGTCTTCTTTCCATAGGCTGGATCCATCATAAAGCACATGGCTTCTTTAAGAGCTTTGCTGTTATTGAAGTAGTGATCACAATCCACATTCAAAAGATAAGCACCATTGGTCAAGACTGCAGAAACTCGAATCTATAACACAAATATAGAGCAGGAAAATGTAGAATTAGGTTTAGCATACATAAATTGCAACATAAATACGGTAAAGTGCACAACTGATTTCATTAATTTGAAAAAAGAAAGGAAAAACTCACTGAAATTAGTTCATAATCACAAAAATAAATCCCAATCATAGGACTGCATTAGTGATGATATGATTAGATTTGAGACAGTTTAAAGGGATAAGAAACCCACCAATGCATTCATTGCTCCAGCTTTCTTGTGATGTTGGAAGCCAGGTCTCTTCTCACGAGAAACATAAACAAGTCGAGGAAGCTCATTTCCATCAGTGTCAAGTCCACCATTGTGGCCCAAGAACACCTTTTTTTATCATGAATAGAACTTTGATTAGCTTGACACAAACAGAACGGAAAACAAGGCACCAATATGCGCCTGAAAAAGTGGAAGACCTACCTGGATCATTCCTGGATGATCCCTAGGGTTATTTCCAGGCCAAGGAGTGCCATCCTGCATTGTCCAACCTTCTTCAGGCATCTTCTGTGCTTTGGCCACAAGGGCATTGATCCGTACCTTAAATTCCTCGTATTCTCGCTACATAACACATACATTCGAGGTCAGGTTGATAAGAACAAGTGATCACACTACTATGATTTGCTAAATAGAACAATGCAAAATGATGGGGATGTAAAAGGCATCTTGATGGACCACCTTCATTGCACGGCGTTCTTTCACAAAGGAAGGTTGTATCTTGTCCTTCAAATAATCTATCTTTTGGGCAAAATAAAACTCAGGAGCCCTTGGCTCAATATTATGCTTCTTGCAGAAGGGCACCCACTTCCTGGCAAACTCAGCAGTTTCAGAAAGGGCTTCAAATGTCAACATTGCTGAACCATCATCAGAAACATAGCAAGATACTTTATCCACAGGATAGTCAACAGCAAGAATGGACAAAACAGTGTTTGCTGTAATCAGTGGTGGTTCTTTGAGGGGATCCACTGTACTGACAAAGACGTCAACAGGACATAACTGAGATGGTTCCCCTTCACGATCATATCTGCAATACAGAATATTTGATCAGCAACTGCACTCCCTACTGCCAGACCAAGCAGGCAATTATATAGACCAAGTATTTCTCAGTGGAATGCATTTCAACTAACCTCAATGCAAGTCTATCAAGATAGGTCTCCCGATTTATTGGTGACCATTTTGGGAATTGATCAAGAAGCCAGGACAAAGCAAACCAAATCTCACAGATGACTGATGTTAGCCACAAAGGATATGCGTCTTTCACAGGATGAGTTGTACGATATTGTAAGAAAAAGCCCAAAATAATAAGCCGAAGAATGATCACAACACGATAAGGTGTCAAATGAGATGAAGAAATAGGCACCACACGACTTAAAGGTTGCCGAGCATCATCAGCCCTGCATGATACATGGGAAATTCAAACAAGAGAAATCTTTAGTTGAAAAGTATCTGGAAGAAATATAAATGCTAACAGTTAAAGGGATTTAAAAAATACGATCACGGATGCATTTCAAAAAAGAGCACACAATATTTTCTAGAAATGAACATACATTTGTAGCTCCTCTCCATTTGAACCAGTTCCTTCTATGTCGCCTTTCCCTTCAGAATATCTATTGGTCACCTGCATCATATTTTTCTCCTGTTTGAGTTTCCAGCCTTCAACCCTCTCCTTCCAGTCAACATTACCAAGACCATAAGAATTCAAGTCCTTCGTGGGATCCACAATTCTAACAGGTACTGTGCAATAAAATGAAAAGATTATGCAAAATTCAAGGAAGTCTTCAAGATTAATACAGATTTTAGTCCAAATGGATGAGTTTAGGAAGCTTGACTACCTGGTTGCCTTGGATCAATATAAGGAGATGAACTAACATGCTTCTCAGGAGGCCCTAAGGGGCCAGATGTTGTTCTCACAGATTGATTATCAGGTGTGGCACAGGGGATTTCACCAGAGATCTGCAAATAATAAAAATACCAATAAGGCCAGATTATCATATTCTCTGGCACAATGAGATATTCTTTCCACAAAAATCTTCTTACGGCACATGAATTAAAGTAAGAATCAGTCATCAATGACAAATGTACATGCATAGAAAAGTATGTTATCGTACCGGCTGGCCGTTAGTGAGAAGGGGGATAGGTTGGTGCCTAGAGGATGACGATAGGTCCACATCTTCACCCTGCCACTGGCGTCTTGATTTGCTGTTACCTTGGGCATAATTGAACTCATTCTCTAGATCGTCAACATCATCTTCATCCTCATCTCCATCCACTCTTGGACTTCCTAAAATATTCATACAAACCCATTGTTACAATATAAAAATAATACATATATACCTGATTACAACATTTATTTAAAAACGAGAGCTAAAGAAAAAAGACGGACCTTTGTGCCTCCTATACCTAGTCTTGCACTGAGGGCAAGACTGGGTGCCATCTTTTCTTTCATACTCATAACATGGACGGCAAACTGGAAAGGCACATTCATTGCAGGCCACAAAGACATCCCCATTGACAGTTAGTCCAACATCATCACCACAGATCTGACAAGTTTGGCCGTTCAAATTTTTGAGGGGTTTGGGCTGCATCATTTACAACAATGCACCAATAAATATTAATAAAATTTAAAATTCGTTTAAAGTGCGAAACCAAAATACAGTGCCATTTAAGCACAAAATGTGTCATCTCATCAAACACACTAATACCTTGACCACGTCAAGCATTTGAGACAGTAGAGAGTATATAATTCCACAAAATAATATGGATCAGTACCAGAAAAAATAATGCAGAACATCAAAACTCCACTAATAACTTCCTATATGGATAACATTTGGTCCAGCTTACAGATTTTCAATTCCAACAGTCAATATTACAATGCCAGTCTGATGCACTAATTTAAGTCAAAAGGAAAGGTGAACCCAAGAATCTAGAGGAAGTAACCGCAACGATTAGCTTATAGAAGCATGGGCAGATATAGGGAAGCTTAAATGTGGCTAAACTAAATTCTGGGGAAAAAAAAGTAGCACCGTCATTATCTCCACCGTGCATACACCCCATATCGCATAAAAACAAAATGTATCGAAAAGATCAAAATCACGATTACATCAATGATACTGAACCTCCATGCTAATCAAATCAAACCCTTGAAAGATTCCAAATTTCAATCCCCAATCAGTTCATAATAGACCAATAGAATCACAAAGATCAAAGCTTTAAGTTCATCACTGTCTCAGAGACCTGGATTTAAACATCACTCTCATCAGACATTAAAGATCAATTGTTTACGAAGACAAAAGGAGTAGCGCCAGCAAACTTAATAAACAAAACATCATCTAACTAAAACTCACTTCTACAAAGTATTCAACAACTAGATCTAACCCCACAATGCGAACAGTTAAAAACCACCATCAACCCAACAAAGATGAAACCCAAGTCACTAAATCCGACAGCAATCGAAACTCATTGCTAAAATCCACAAATTTAATCCAAAAAAAAACAATTTTCACGCAATCAAAACTCGGATCCAGTCCAATCAAATGACAAAATGCAACCAAAAAAGCTGAAAAGTTTATGGAAATGAGAAAGTGAAAAAATTACCCCAGTATCAGAATCATGGCGAATTCGGACAAGTTCATTTCTCCGGTAAGAGCCAGCAACCATACCCGCATGTGCTTCCATGGAGAAGAAATATGAGTGTCTCTGAAACCAGAGACAGTGTTAGAAAAAGAGAGGGAGAGTGAAGAGGAAAGTGTGTAAGGAAACTCAAGACGCCATGTCTGGAAGCGCTGTGTGTGGTTTTTCTTACACTTAAGAGTCCAGCTGTGTTTGTGTGTGAGACTAATAAGCTTTTTATCAATCCTGCTCTCTCTCTCTCTCAATTTCTTAACAGCTAGAACGTCACTTTCAAGTATTCACGAAAATAACAAAAGAGAAGTATTTTAAGTGCTTTCAGTGACGTGTGAGCAGGTGATTGGCTATTAGTCCAAACAGTAAACGGGCAGCGGGGTTGACTCTTGTTTTATATCCAATCAGACGATGACACGTACTGGACAAGTTCGTTAAGGGACAATAGAGGATGGTGTTAACAGGCTGTATGATGATTGTCGGTAACATAAGTAAATTGGGTGTCGGTGAACTACTAAATTTTCATGTTGTCCAATTGGCTTTTAATATAGAAAGTTTTCACGCATATGCCCTGAAACTGTTTCCTATTCTCGGGTGCATAAACATCCATCACATCTTCAAATGAGATACACGACTTACCTAAGAATTTATTACAGTAGCGGCAAAGAGTTTGTCGAACCAATAATATACATCCTGATCGATAAATTTGCCGACAATCGATGTATATTGTATTTGTAATCGAACTGACAGAACTGATGCCCACCCTAGTATAAAACCCTAGCGTTGTGCGGATTCATAACAAAATTTACCAAAAAAAATGAAAGGAATGTTGGACATTTATGATTATAATGATATCATATATGCGTAAATTGAAGCATAAACTGGAAATATAGAAAAATTAATCATATATGGGTAAGAAAAGATTAATCTACATTATGAATTTTTCTGTTACTAAAATATTTTCATCATTAATTCTATATACAAATTATGGTAAGTTATAAATTCTTAAATTAATGAAAATATAGATGAAAATACCTCAACGATCTCTAATATTTTAAGGTGTTTGTCTCTTTTAACATTAATAAAAGTTTTAAAAATTCAATCTTCTTGTTATTTAAATACAGTAAGCATATATGGGTGATTTTGATAAAACTTATCATCAAATATATTCGAAAAAATTTTAAATTAATAACCATTTAAATCTTCAATTGAAAGATTATACGCGCACATATAACTTATATAAAATAATTAATTAACGAATAATTAATAAAATGCGTAAATAAAACGAACGAATACTCAAACTTGGAACTCCGTTCGTCGCAGCGGAAGTAGAACGATACCTCGTTGAGGGTACGCTCGTATCCACAGGCGCAAAGCGTCGGGATACGGGCAATGTTTCGCACCCGATCCTACACCGGAAACCGAACCCCGAGAGAGAAAATAACAACCGGTTGGTTACTTGTGGAGAAGAAGAGAGATGTCTCTTCTCTCCTCTCTTCCTTTGGTGGAAGAGTAGAAATGGTGGAGAAATGTCAGGGGAGGATGTGTATTTATAGAAGTGGAGGTACCATTTGGTGAAATGGTACCTTTCCACCCATAATTACACTTTGGTCCCTAAACCAAAATTCTTTCTAATTTAATCCTTCAACCAAATAAATCACAATTAAGTCCCTTAACTTAATTATATTTATTCGGCAACCCAAACGTCATGGGCGGAATAAATTATCCTTTCAATATTAAATAAAATTTATATATTTAACAAAAATATTATGTATTTTGAGTCAAATAATCAAAAGTGATTTATTTAATTTAATTACCATAAAAAATTAACCTCTTAAAATTATATTTTAAATAAATTTAAAAGACTGTTAACTAGTTTATTCTTAGAGCCATTAACCCTAGTTAATATGATACTTACTTGAGTGTGATACAAAATAAATATTTTTGAGCGCGTTATTTCATATGACAAAAAATGTATTCTTATCTAATATTTTTTAAAATATCTTTATTAGTATTATAAATAAATATTTATTAACAATAATTAACCAATCTCGTTTTCATAGCACATTAATAGAGGTTTGTTTACAAAAATAAACAAAAAATTATCATAAACTTTGACTTAGAAAAAAAAAATTATTTAACATAAAATAGGTGAGAGAGTAAATGTTCTACAAATTAAAATATTTGAGACCTTTCTTCACCAACGTGAAAGCCATGGAAAAGCTGAAAATGAGAACATGCTTCACGTGGGTTTGACAATGGTGTAACTTTGAAGTATGAGTTATTGGGAGAGAAGAAATTGAAACATACATTTGTCACAGCAAATGTGATCTTTACTATGAGTATCGAAACTCAGTAAGTGAGTTAACTGTACCGTGAGATATAAAGAAAATAAATTGAACTCTTTAATTTTATTGAACAAATTAAAAATTAAGAAATTGTATATGATAGTTACGATTGATACGTTATCTTATTAAATCTCATTTTTAAGTGATCTCATCTTTAAAGAGACTCGTATTAAAATCCACCGTATCAAATAGGTTTGATTCCATGGGAAATACACTTCCACATTTTACGCTTCAATTGCATTCTCTTTATTGCCCAAAACACTCATTTTCCCAATCTACGCGAACTCTCTCTCTCTCGCAGGTTTTTGTTGCAGTAACTTCTTTGATGACAAGTATTATACAATGTAGCTTCCCCGGAGCTGTCGAACTTGACTGAATACATCGCAGTACGAATAGATGAAACCACACATCAAATATAAATATGGTGGTGTCATCAAATAAATTAGTCTTTCAAATATTTACAAAATATTTTAAAATATAAAAAAACTATACATCTACATTATTAATGTCAATATTTTTATTCAAAAGCAATGTAAATCTTAAATCTACACAAAAAGCATATGAATAAAACAAAATGAGTCACATATAAAATATACAGTATTATTAAAAAGAATTGACCTAAATCTGAAAGCAGAGAACATTAACCTCAGAAGAATCTTTTCTCCTGTTTTTTTTTTTAATTTTCCTCTTGTTTTTTTTTTAATTTTTGAAAGGAAATTAAAATTACTTTTAATGTTAAGTGAGGTAATGTAGTTCTTCCATGATTACTTTTTTTTTATGTTAGTGTTATCACCAATTGACGTGTTCGAACAGGGGTTAGTTCGAGGAAAAGATAATTCATGTACTGATAAAGCATTTAATATTGAAGATAAGAATGTAATTTCATATTTGAATTGAAAGACAGAAAGAGGTCAAACATTTAATGTTAAAGACAAAATCGGATTTTAAAGTTCGAGGCAAAGATCGGATAAAGAATGAAGTTGGTAGGGGTGGGCATTCGGTCGGTTCGGTTACCCATGAACCGAAATAACCGATTGATCTGCCATAACCGAATAAACCGAACCGATTTTCTATTCGGTTTTTAACCGAACCGAACCGAATGGTTTTTTCGGTTTTGTCGGTTTTCTCGGTTAAACCGAAATTAATGTGATTT